>JAQMYM010004993.1:0-11560 GCA_030014255.1 Parauchenoglanis ngamensis
ATGTCAGACTGAATGGTCGGCCCCCACACATTTTCACCTTACCAAATCTGGCCCTCTTTGCAAAAAGTTTGGACACCTCTGCGCTAAGTGTTTAAAAGCAGTGCACCTAAAATTTTACATGCACATTGACTGTGGTTTTAGGAAAAGTGGCTGAATTAACTGCAATTGCTTCTTTGTGTAAATCTCTGCATGGGTCTTCCCAGTGTCAAATATCTCCTTGATTAAACCTGCATACGGTTCCAGCATGACCAAGGTAACTAATGTAGAATAAAATACAATAAGCCACTTTCAGTAACTTTTGGTCATACCAGACCAAAAAATTTAAATGGAGTTGCATCCATAGACTGAGCGTGCACACACAACAGGTAGACACCATGGGAAATGTGGATAATAGATGAAGAAAAATAAAGAAAAATGTAAATTAGACATTATTTCATTTCCTTGTTTATTACATTTTCAGTTTCAAGCTGAAATCAGGAAAATGAACATCAGTTTTCTATTTTTAGTGCATACAGAAAAACAAAATTTTGGCTTGTTTTTTTAGTTTTCATTTGCCATATTTAAGGGAATAATTGAATGATCAGATGATATATGGACCCATGTTAACAGCTAATATTAGCAAATGCAATAGTCGTAATACTAATACAATGCCAACTCACACTGTGTCTCAGGTTTTGTCATTATATGCAATCAATGCAATTACAAGTGACAATGTTACATACTAATGACTAAATAAACCAGGGAATACAACACTGTCATTACCTTTCATAAAGTGGTGGAGCAAGGTTGGATTCAACTCAAACTCCAGGCTAACCAGTTGGGGGCCCATGATGGCTACGTAGTCGTAAGCAGCCTCTTAGTATGCTTATGCCTTGGGCTGGCCTTGGGTAGGCTGGTATGAGTGACTAAATCATGGCAGCATTGCTGAGGTTCTATATATGTCAGTGCTAGATACAGTGCATCTGTAAGTATTCACAGTGCATCACTTTTTCCACATTTTATGTTACAGCCTTATTCCAAAATGGATTAAATTCATTTTTTTTCTCAGAATTCTACACACAACCCCCCATAATGACAATGTGAAAAAAGTTTACTTCAGATTTTTGCAAATTTATTAAAAATAAAAAAACTGAGACCACAAAAGCAGTGTGAGGGGATGGACTCAAACTGAAGCAAAGTTCTGAGATAGAGAGATAATGAGTTATTGAGAGTGAAAAAGAGATAAAAATTTAAATAGATAGTTAGATATTAACATACAAAGAAAAAAGTAGATAGATAGCATGTTAGCATGTTAAATATTAGCATGTAAGTATTTAGAATGTTAGCATGCTCACCATTTGTCATAAGCATGTTAGCCATTAGGATTATTCATTAAGATGTCAGCAGTTAGGATGTTAGCCATTAACATGTTAACAATCAGCATGTTATCAGTTAACATGTTAGCATTTTAGCTGTTAGCAAGTTAGCATTTAGCATATCAGCAAGTTAGCTGTTAGTATATTAGCCATTAGTATATTAGCCATTAGCCATACCACAGGCACTCCTAATAAAGTGGTCAATATATGGGGGCATTGCTAATAAAGTGGCTAGTATGTGCAGGTGTTCCCAATAAAGTGGATGGTATGTGCATGTGTTCATAATAAAGTGGCATGTATGCGCAGGCATTCCTAATTATGTGGCCGGTATGTGCAGGTGTTCCTAAAAAGTGGCATGCATTTGCAGGCATTCGTAATAAAGTGGCCAGTATGTGCAGACGTTCCCAATAAAGTGGGCATAAATGCATGTGTTCCAAATGAAGTGGCAGGTATGTACAGGTGTTCCTAATAACGTGGCTGATATGTGATTTTAGCTGTTAATCTCTAGGAACAATTAGGCTTCGAAAAATGAATTGAAGTCTCCTTAGTGGATTGAACATTTTGCAGATGGAACAAGTTGGATTTTTCTTGCAGATTTTAGATGCAAATAAAATTTTTGCTGACCTTGGCAATAAAACCAAAAACCTATGTTATGCTATGGCAACACATAAATTATGCCATGACAGTTACTGTACATGATGTTAAACAAGTAATGTCACATCTATAAGCTGTATATTAAATCAGACTGAACCCCCTCAATGATGAATGTAAAAGAGCCATGTTCTAGACTTTAAGTTGAAATTAATTCTTCTGAATTAATAGTTTTAATGAATAGGGCCACAATAATGAAAAACATAAAATGTCAATTTCTTTCTTTTTATTTTAGATTTTTTTAGAGGAAAACAAAGGACATACAATTTTTAGAGCAGGTGTGTACTTTGCAGTACACAAAGACAAAAGTTTTAGACAAACTCTAACTTGATCTTTTTTTAACATACACTGTAAAGCTTTCAAGCTTTTATTTCTCCCAACATAAAATTTGTCCTACACAGCTACCAGCAGAGTAAGTAATTGTTCACAACTATTGCCCAGGGAGGAGGAGGAAGAGGAGGAGGAGGCTATGAAGAAACCTTGAGAGGAACCAGACTCAAAAGGAAACCCATCCTCATTTGGGTGGCACTGAATAGTGTGATTACAATTAACACACTTCTGGTATAGGGTCAAGATTTGAGTGCAAGACTGTGGTAATTTAAGTCCTATGCCATTGTAGCAGAACTGCTCTTATCAACAGCAGTCCAGTGCCATTTTCTCAGTTCTAGGTGTATGTTGAGGCAGTTCATATGATGCCATACTCAACAACACTAAGTGGTTTCCAAGTGATGACTCCAATCAGAAGTAGGACAGGCAGGTAAAGGAAAGGAGACAGGGTCAGCATCACTGGAATCTCAGGAGTAGCATGTGCAGCTCAACAGACAGAGAAAGAGAGAGAAAAGAGAAAAAGCAGATTGTAAGGTATGGTCGTTGTCACTTAATAGTCACCTAATTATCAGAGTATAGAAGAATGTCTCACACACAGCCTCACATAGTTTTAGTTGAGCCTGTGTCTGTTTCAGATGGTGTTGAAAAACAGAAAAATGTGCTCACCCCCATTCCTGCTCGCAGACTGCTCAAACAGGCCACGCACACACATAAGCACAGGTGACTCAGAATCATTAAAATTTTTATATTTACATTGTTGTCCAGCAAATTTATTAGACAGAGATCTAATGCACAAATCTAACATAAGCCTCATTAGCACCCCTGAGGGACTGCAGGTGGTAATACCCTCATCTGAGGATAATTCTAGTTTGATTATGGTACAGTTAGATCCGTCTCCACCCCTTTGTGTTTATGAGTGGAGGCTGGTGCCCTCAGCTGTCTCATCTATGAATTGCACATTGATCGAAATGGCAGGAACATGTACTTAATCCATGTAAAACTGATTACATGTCACCTGCTGATCTCCATTGCATGGCTCATGTCAGGTATGTACGTATGCATTGATGAATCCTCCCAGGGTAACCATGTTCAAGCATTTGCTTTTAGCTCATTTACAGCTCCAGACATATCATTGGCTAAGCAAAAAGGGGATTGATTGAAAGATTTGGGCCTATGGGTGCTAGCATGCATAACACTCATGTGAGTGGTGCAACACAGAGGATCCTAAAATGCTGTATTGTGAAATGTTAGACACACAGCAAACAGACTTGAATTTCATGGATTCAACCACAAGGGAGGTTATTTTAATGGGAGAAGACGTGTGTCCGGGAAAAATGGGCAAGCTGACAATTTTCCCAATTTACTGCAGATTCCATGTGCTTAGCAGATGTTCCAAAGCAGCTTTGGGCTAAAGGTAAACATGAAGGGGGTGAAGCCTGTAGCAATCACTCCAAAATCAGATTTCTTTTTTAAAAACCAATATCTGTTGAAGCCCAAAGCTATAGAGGGCATCAGGCCAGTTTTCAGTTTCTTACAGGAGGCAGGGGTTATTGTTGATTGTCCAACTTCACCTGTGCACACTCCCATTTTTCCAGTTAAAGAACATATAGACCAGGCCAACCCACTGAGTGGCATTTTGTTCAAGAACTGCAGGCAGTAAATGCGGCCATTAGTGCTAGAGCCCCAAATGTCCCAAACCGTCATGCAATCCTTTCACAGATACTTCCTAATATCACTAGTTAAACATCCTGCAGCAGAGGCTCATATGGCTAGCATCCACAAACTCCAATTCATCCGGTCACATGTCAAGTTCTTAGGGCGCAACATTACATCTTAAGGTAAGTCTGTCAGCAAGAACTGTGTGGCAGCCATACAAAACATGCCAAAGCCACTTGCTAAGAAGCAAATGATGTCCTTTCTGGGCATGTGTTCTTACTGTCATGCCTTCATACCTGACTAGGCTGTACTTTAGTCCCCACTAAGCTCTCTAGTCCACAGGGAGGGGCTCCACATTGTGGAGTTTCTTTTAGCAGCATGCAAGGGTGTGTCCATGGACATGTATAGTTTACTCACCTTTTTTTTGTACCACTACAGAACTGCCTAAGACAATGCCAATATAACAGACATGGCCCAAATTAGCTGTGTGTGGCATACTGGTGGGTCTGACAAACTAAAACTCTATGGAATAGCCTGTGTATCAGTTGCTGTAGGCTATTGATGTCTTGTTGATGTCTGTCTTGTTTTGTTACCACTAGAGCTGATTATTATCAGAGATTGCCAGGGCTCAGAACCTTAGTTTAATACCATGATTTTTCCACTGTTCCCCCATTGCACACTGATTTGAATCATGATGTCTGCTCACAAAGTAATAATAATTTGACTGAAGCTTTTTCTGTTGTTTAAATATCTTTCTGTTAATTTCTTATATTAAATAAATAATTGATGAAAAATAATGTAATATTTTTTCATATTTGTGTATATTTTAACAATAATTAAAACATTTTAAATTGCTGCAATATATGTTTACTGCAATATATGTAAACTCCTAACATTTATCAACTACTGCAGACACCCAGTTAGGGCACTTCTAGACATGAACGAACAAGTATTTTCATTTGTGCAACTAATGTTGTGGTTTTCTCATATGAAAAAAATACAGACAGTAGAATTAAAAATATGCCAATGTTAACAATATTGTCCAATTTACTAAAAAATATTATTATAACACATGCACTGTTAAATGTGCAGGAGTCAATGTAATACAATAGAAATCTAAAAATAAAAGTAATGTGAAACAAATAAAAGAACTAACTATTCAATGCATTGAATTAGTCAATAAGGCTCAGCTATGATGTCTTTGGCAGAAATAATGAGTACTACTAGCTCATATCAGTAGAAATTATCCTGTACTTTCTGTCAATCTGTCAATCAAAATTATTGATGACCCCCTATGATTTATGGATCATAACTCTCCCTTACCGGGGAGTTGTCAAAAGTGATTTATGCAACTGACCAATACATGGTATGGTGAGTGTGAAAGGGTGTGTACAGATCTTAACCCTACATGTTCTGTAAAACGGTCACTAAATAGAATTTGTGTCTGTTTGTCATTTTGAATGGGTATAGGGAGGGGTGTCAGACACACCTCATGTTAGCCCAATGCTAATGACCATTTAGCTCGAGGGTATGTCACACATGTGTTGGTCAAAAACCAGTCCCTGAATGGTCCCCTTTAGTATATAAAGCTCTAAAGGGGGACTTCAGTTTTCTTTATCATTTCAAGACGTGTTGACAAGACCACCAGGATAAAGGATAAAAAGGATGGATTCCTTTACTTTAAGTAAGTTTGTTTATTTGTTTCACTGTGAGTTACAGACTGTTTTAGACTGGCTGATGGTTTTTGTTTTGGGGTGGAGGGGTGTGTTTACAGATCTTAACCCTACATGTTCTGTAAAACGGTCACTAGATAGATTTGTGTCTGTTTGTCATTTTGAATGGGTATAGGGAGGGGTGTCAGACACACCTCATGTCAGCCCAATGTTAATGACCATTTAGCTGTAGGGTATGTCACACATGTGTTGGTCAAAAACCAGCCCCTGAATGACCCCCCTTTAGCATATAAAGCTCTAAAGGGGGACTGCAGTTTTCTTTATCATTTCAAGACGTGTTGACAAGACCACCAGAATAAAGGGCAACAAGGATGGATTCCTTTACTTCAAGTAAGTTTGTTTATTTGTTTCACTGTGAGTCACAGACTGTTTTAGATTGACTGATGATTTTGTTTTATTTAACAGGTAGCCTGTTTATTTCATAGGTAATACCTCTAATACAAATTGTCCGATTGGCGGACTCGACCAACTTTGTAAGTCGCCTCTAGTTGAATACGATTAAATATATTTAAAAAAAAATTTTCATTTCGCCACTACATAGGTGTTTTGTTAACTAAATGTGTATGTTATCTACAGTGACTTGTACGATTATCACACCGCTTGTACGAAAGTGTGTGAGAATGGTCACAACTTCTTGGTAAGTGTAGAACATATTTTGATGCATACCCTTTTAATAAATTCTTACATCAACCCAACACCGACATTTTGTTGTTTTGTAGAATTACAAAAGCTGGTGGATGATATTCCAAAGCCAGAACCTGAGCCGTCAGCACAATCCAAGCCATTCATGCGAAAAGCCAGTCAAAAAAGAAAACATTTAGACAACAATCCTACTGACAACCGACAAAACGGTCTAACCTTTCAGAGTTGGGTGTTGTAGGTAAGAAAATATGTTTTCAACATGTTACTATACAGATAGTAATATTGTCTATGATATTTTATATGTAATCAATACTGAACTGTGTACTCTGTTAAATTGTAGATCTTCACACACTTGAAGGCCGCCGCAGCAGTCACATCATCAACAACTGTTTCTACATTGAACCTGAAACATCGTATTGGTGTTGCATCGATTAATGGACAGATTCGGATATTATTGCTTGGGACAATGCAGATTTTGAGGATGTGACAACAGCATCCAAAGAAGTCGAAACAGTGCTACCGGCTAGTACTACGGAGATCGTATATCAGGAGGAGTGTATTAAAGACTCCGGGGAATATTTCAGATGAGGGAATACCCTGTGTCCTGGAACAGAAGCAGAGACCCCAAAGGTTTGATTCTCTGGTTAAACCATACCAGCCTAATCTGTGTGATACAAATGATATAACAAAATGTGTAATAGTGGAAACGTTTGCAAAGGATCTAGCTGATGTTAAGGGATGTGTGGAAACACTAGTGAATGTCCATCAAGAGTTAAGAAGTACTATCTGTGAAATCCTAAACATAACTAAAGTGGATTGGCGTTCTTTGTCCGATGTTTTAAACCAATTAGCAAAAATGGCGCATAGTTAAAGTTTATCGTAGTCTGTGTGTGTGTGTGTGTTTTCTAACACTGTGTGTTTTTATCGGTTAAGAACAACTTTCAAACCATTCATTTAAAGAATTTAAAGTGTAAATTGTTGTGTCAGTGAGTAGCAAAAATGTTACCAGCTACCAAACGTAGACGTTGTAATAGCATCACTATGTGTGATGCCATCACAGATTTCAACAACACCCTGCATACTATTAAGTTAATGTTAGATTCAGTCGGTGTCTCCCAAGACTCAGATACCTGGTGTAATGATATCGGTACAACCACTAGGTGTGATGCTATCACAGATTTCAATAACAGTCTGCGTACCATTAAGATAATGCTAGATTCAGAAGGTGGCCCCCAAGTCTCGGATACTATTGAGAATTTCAATAATATGTCGTTTGCGTTACAAAACGGTACAGGTAGCTCCAACATTCTAGCTGATCGCTGTTTAGATAGATATAGAAAAGTTAGTAAGAGAAGGTGGTGTGGTTGGTGATTAAAGAATAGTCGCAAGACCCCGATTCAATAGCTTGGTTTTACACAGATCGCTATTGAGTGGGTCCAGTCTCACTTCAGATGTAAATGCCATGCTGACTCCTGTAAATTGTCATGCTCATCCACCCCCTCGAACCTTGACATGGTCTTCAAAGCCTGGTGGAGGAGTGACGACATAATCCTCAAAGCCAGGAGTGTGCTCTAGAGCAAAATCTTCCCACTTCCACAAAATCATCACCACTGAAGGGGGACCTGGAGCAGTTGTCTCATTTTTGGCCACTTGAGGGACCTCAGGCCACCTTCCAAGCCTCGCATGAAGAGTCTGAGGCTGAGGCTGCCTTTCAGCCTGCTCTATGCTGATGAGGTTATCAACAAACATAAGTGCAGGTCTGGTAAGCCAGCACATCATGCACCTCACCCAGACAGGATCTGAAGAACTTGGCTCCATCAGGCTCTTCCGAAACAGAAGGCAGTGGAGTAGAAACACACATGAATGTTCCTTCACCGCATCATAAAGTTCCTGCTGCTCCATCTCCCACTGCTGTAGAAACAGGGTGGGAATGGTGGTCATAAATTCATCCTGAATGCACAGCAATCCTGCTGCATCCTGGTTAAGGTGAAGCATTCTGTCACATTGTCAGGGTTTGGCTGGACACATGCGCAGGTCAGTAGATGGCATTCAAATCAAATGTGTTCATTTAAACACAGCAGCAGGGGTACAACAATGGCAGGCAAAAGAGTAATCCACAAAACATAAACATGGGTCAGGTGATTGACAAACAGAGTAAACTAGGCAAGTCAAAAAGACAATATCTAAATAACAGGAAAAACGAGAGTCAAAATACCAGAAATGCGAGAGCACACTGAGCACGGAAAGTGTGCAGTATGTGCAACTAGGGGCAGATCATGACACAGACTGACTTTACTGTAAAGCTAGCCCCTGCAAGCTACCTGTAGGCTAATCAAAACAATTATACTTGGTTATTTATTTATTGAGGAAAATTATCCAAAATTATATATCTCTGAGAGGAAAAAGAATATAAACCTTTGCTTTTAAACCCACTTTCTCTTTAGATTCAGTTCATGGACTGATGTCCTGACATTTTTATTTAGAATTCAGAATTCATTGTTCCATCAATGATGGCAAGCTGTCCTGGCCCAGATGCAGCAAAACAAGTCCAAACAATGATATTACCACCTCCATGTTTCACATCATAAGTTCTTATGGTGGAACTCAGTGTCTTCCTTTCTCCAAACTTAACGCTTCTCATTTATAACAAAAAGTTCTATTTTGGTCTCATTCATCCACAAAATTTTTCCAAAAACTTTCTGGTTTGTCCATGTCTTTAGCAAACTTTAGGCAGCAGCAGTGTTCTATTTGGAGACCAGCGGCTTTCTCCTTTCAACCATGCAATGCACACCATGCTTGTTCATTGTTCTCCTGATAATGAATTCATGAAGATTAACATTAGCTACAGTGAGAGAGGGCTGGAGTTGCTTAAAGGTTATGCTGGGGTCCTTTGAGACGTTGCTAACCATTACACACTCTTGGAATGATCTTTGTTAGTCAACCACTGCTGGAGAGGGTAATAATAATATATATAAGGGTAAAATAATCTTTACAACCTTTATCTGTCTGACCGTGGATTGGTGGAGTCCAAACCCTCTAAAGATGGTTTTGTAACATTTTTCAGCCTGATGAGTGTCAACAACTCTTTTTCTAAGGTTCTTAGAAATCTCCTTTGTTCATGCCTTGATGCACTTCCACAAACATGTCTTGTGATGATCAGCTTTTGATAGATCCCTGGTTTTTTTTTTTTAAAAAGGGTGCCCACTCAACAAGTGACTGTCACCCTATTGGTTGACTGTATATTCACCTTCAAATTAACTTCTGATCCTAGAGGTTCACATTGTTTTGCCACTCACAAATATGTAATAATGAATCATTTTCCTCAATAAATAAATGACCATATATCATGTTTTTGTCTCATTTCTTTAATTTAGTTCTCTTTATTTACTTTCATGACTTGTGAAAATCTGATTATTTTTAGGTCATATTTATTGTGACGTCTGTGGCTATTCCACCTCACCATCCTCTATGAGCAAGCGTTCCTCCCTGCCAGGGTTTCCTGGAGGAAGCCCCGTCCTCCCATCCCAAAATGGCCTTCAGTATTCCCTCAGGACATTGGTAGTACCGGGTTCTCCCCTTCGGGCTGCACGTAGCCCCGGCGACGTTCCAACGCCTCATGGACGTCCTACTACACCATCACTGGGACTGTGCAGCAGCCTACCTTGATGACGTGGTCATCCATTCTTGCTCGTGGGAAGATCATCTGTTCCATCTTGTAAAGTCCTCAATGAGCTACGGTGGGCTCGGCTCATGGCAAACCCCAAAAAGTGCCACCTGGGACTCACGGAAGCGCAGTACCTGGGCTACAGCATCAGGCAGACTCTGTTAAAGCCACAAGAAAAAAGATGGAGGCGGTGAGACAATATCCGTGGCTCTGCACAAAGAAACAGGTCGCTTTGAAAGAAACAATGCTTTCCTAGGGCTGGCTGGGTATTACAGGTGTTTTGTGTCTGACTTTGCCTCTATAGCTGCCCCCCTTTCAGATCTGACCAAGAACAGCGAGCCGAATGGTTGCCAGCTGCAGAAGAGGACTTCAAGATGTTGATGACCACCCTCACCTGCTCGCCGGTACTCCGGAACCCGGACTTCGACCACCCCTTACTGGTACAGACAGATGCCTCCGAGTCAGGACTCAACGCGGTCCTTGCCCAGAACTTTGACGGGGAAGAGCACCCCATCCTCTACATCATTCGGAAGTTGACCCCGCCGAGCAACAGTATGCGGCTATTGAAAGGGAAGCCCTAGCCATCAAGTGGGCCATTGTAAAACTGTAATACTATCTCACCAGACATCACTTCACTCTTATCACGGATCATGCACCCTTACAGTGGTTAGCCAAGAACAGAGACAAAAATAGTAAAATAAGTAGTTGGTTCTTGTCATTACAGGGCTTCTCCTTTTGTGTGCTGCACCGGCCCGGGGCTAACTGTGGTACTGTGGGTACTGTGGGTACTAGGGTACTGTGATGTCCGTGGCTATGCACCTTGTCGTCCTCTACAAGCAAGCATTCCTAGGGAATCCTAGCAACACCTCAGCCAAGGGTAATGAGAGGGGCAGGGCTGGCTAACCAAGCACGGAGAGGAATTCCCAGCCACTTTCCTGCCTACGGCGGTGGCGCATAAAAGGAAGCGGCAACAGACAATGAAGAGAGCTGCAGATGTATAGAAAATTCTAAAGGGCTCACAAACTTTTAATCATCACTCTAACAGAAGGATGAACAATGTATTAGCTTCTATTTGTACTGTTTTCTGGATTTCTTAGAGTTTAGCTTCCAGGCGGTTTTTGTTTCCACAGCATTTTCACCCTCTCTCAGTTGAAGGCTTGCTCAGAGCACTCCTCTGCATGGAAAGAGAAATACAATGACTGTCTAATTCTCTTTCTGTAGAAATGCAAAGGAAGCATAAGATAGTTATTTTTCTTACTTTCTGTATATCTTTCAACTTCATCTTTGTAAATAGTGCATAAGGTAAAAAATGTAGAAAACAGTTTAAACTTGTCTAATATACTAATTAGCATGGAGCAAATATTCAAAAGCACCAAGCTGGCATTGAGACCCATAATTGTCACCATTTTTCCTGTGTTGCTATGCAACACGAGTTTTCTGGATTCCCCACTTTCGTTCTCTCTCTCTCTCTCTCTCTCTCTCTCTCACACACACACACACACACACACACACACACACACACACACACACAC
>JAQMYM010004994.1:0-11558 GCA_030014255.1 Parauchenoglanis ngamensis
TCCCTCTCTCTCTCTCTCTCTCTCTCTCTCTCTCTCTCCCTCCCCTAGAGACCAGAGAAGCTGAATGAGAAGCCCTCCGTCCTACCTGCCGTTGAGGTCATCGCCCCTGGGGGCTCTTACAACCCTGATTTCCTTTCTCACCAGGTACACCAGTGCTCTTGCTGAAGCTTGTCGATACTTTTTTAAAAGGTGTGCACGCTACATGGACTTGCACCCTTAGATTTGAAGTCATAGATTTATTATGCAAAATTAATTTTATTTATTTATTTTCTCGCCCATGCTACATTTCCACAAAGATCATACTAAGTAAATGCCAATTTTATACTCTGAAGAATTGGAAAATTGTTCACGTACCTTCTCGCTTATCTTGCACGTATCTGGAGGATTTAAAGTGACGTTCACTAGATGGCGCATCAGAGACTAAACATCCTGTCTGTCGAGCTGTAAAACCTTGAGAGATTTCATGCACGGCATCGTTAAACGGACTGACGAGCTTTGTTTCTCTTTAAAACTGTCGTCGTGATCATGATCTGCATCTCAAATTGAAAACTCTGACCTTACATGAACACATTTACTACTCTAGAAAATCTAGAAGGCCAGTATGCAAAGCAGACATTTTGATGGGTTTTAAAGATCTAATAGGAAATCTAGTATTCAATAACTGTAGAACAGTGCCCAAGTATGCAGTTAGTGACACAGTGCAGGTTTGTTTAGACCGTGACGTGATAGGTATTGTGCTATGTGGGTAGGTAACGTTACTTTTTGAGGACATACATGAACAACACTCCAAACGATCACAGACTCTGTGCAGTATTCATAACAGTCAGTGTCGCTTAGAGACATCTAATGCCTTGCTGGCTAATTATGATTTCTTCACCCATGGTTCGACCAAGCTGTTTGATGGATAGTTCAAGTTCAAGCAGCTTTTATTGTCATTTCAACCGCGTACAGATGATGCAGTACATAGTGAAATGAGACAGCCTTCCTCCAGAACCAAGGTGCTGCATATAAGACAACATAGACGTACAAAAGTGCATGTGTGCAACAGAAGACAACATAAAGTGCATGTGTGAAGACACTGTAGACATCACAGGACAAGACGGTGCCAAGTTTTGGATCCGGAGTGGCCACTGTGTGCTTCTGCCGTGCCGCCATCTTGGATACATGTCATCACCTGCATACTGAAATTTAGTCTGTATTCAGATAAAGTCAGAAGGCCCAGGATGCTGCAGCAGCACAGTCGGAATGGAGATTTTAAATGCACTTTTCTCGCCTTTTCTCGCCTGTTTACTTCTAGGAAAGTCTGTTTTCAGTAGAAAATGTTAACATGTCACCATTTTAATGACTCCTCGGTTCATCCAAGTGTTTCAGCAATGCAAATAAATCATGATTTTATTTATTTTTTTCTTTTGTTGAATGTGCTAAATGCTAAAGCATGTGTGTGCTTATGTGTGTTTAAGACGTTGCTGCTGGAGGCTCATGAGGCTGAGGTGAAAAAGGTGAAGGCTGAAGAGAAGCTGGAAAGACAGATGGCAATAAATAGGAAAGACATCGCCACTGAGGTACAACCTTTAGCATGCTTAACAGGAAAAGGCTTTTTCAATACCGGTTGTTGAAACGGGAGTCACTTTGAGCTGCTCGGGTTTTGGGCACGTGGAAGGTATTTGGATACTGGCAGTGTAAGAGGTGTACTGATCCTAATTACTAAACTGTGATTTACGCTCTTGGCGTGTAGTACACTTTGCATAGCTCGCTCGTCTGAGGAGGATGAGAATAAGACTGTCTAGGCTGGTTTAGTTGTCCTTAAATATCGACTGTTATTTTTACCCATTATTTGAATTTAAATCTATAAAATTAAAGGTGTAGTTGCAGTTGTAGAATAACTTAAGTTATAAGCATTCATTTAAATACAATAAGGTGGTAGTTGTTAATATTTCTATGCATTCTCTGCATCCTGTGGATTTTTTTTGTTTTGTTTCAAAGTTCTGTCGAGAGCTCACATCTGATTGGTCAGAAGGTGATTGATTTTCTATAACTGTGTGTGTGTTAGATGCAGGTCTTGAAGTAGGTCCTTCACCCTTTTACATCCTGCTCAAGTTGAAAATACTGTCTGTTTGTGCAGGAGAGCATCTTTAATGAGCAGGTGGAAGGTCTGTTGGAGGAAGATGAGGGAGAGGAAATGAAAGAAACGGAGCACGCAGCGGAGGATACCAGAGACACTGCCGCCGGGCCAACAGCACAGCCGGAGAAAAAGACGGAGAAACAGAGGAAGAAGGAGAAAGCATGGAGGATAAAGGTAATGAGGGAGAGAAGACGGATGGTTAAAGAGCTTTCTGCTTCCTATCCAGCCCTGAGCCCTGCTTCCTGTTTGCATCCATGTAACAGGAGCTGCAGAAGGCGGCGCAGAGGAAGATGCTCGACAGCCGACAGCAGCTTTTCCAGCTTCGCTCCATCGGTGCAGAGCTGAAGCGGAGAGACCTGAGGACCAGAGCGAGACAGACGAAGCGTAGAGCAAAACAGGACACGGAGAAAACGCTGCCTCGCCGTCTGGGCAAGCTAAAGTCAGTGTCGAATTCTTTCTCTCTGCTTTGTTTCCGTTCCAATTAACAA
The DNA here is from genome assembly GCA_030014255.1 of Parauchenoglanis ngamensis. NCBI lineage: Eukaryota > Metazoa > Chordata > Actinopteri > Siluriformes > Auchenoglanididae > Parauchenoglanis > Parauchenoglanis ngamensis. The sequence goes on from JAQMYM010004994.1 coordinate 2,611, forward strand.
GTTCTTTGTCATTGCTTTTATGCTGCCAGTCAGATGTTTTTGCTTTTAATGAATACTAATATGAAAATAATGACACATTTTACATTTCTAACCTTGTGCCTCTAGGGCCATGGTGCAATATGGAGGACTTAAATGATGGTGTGAATGACAAGTTACATAACTTTGCAAATTAAGCCCATCTGACACCAGAAGTTTTACACCACACTTCCGTGTGTGTGCGCGTGTGTGTGTGGTCTCAGGAGGCAGGCGGATTTGTACAGATGTACCTTTCAGCTCACTTATTTTAATCTGATCACTTTTCAGTGCATGTACAAACTGTCCCACAAAAATAAATGCAACTCAAAAGGTCATCCATTTCTGCCATTCATCTCCTTCAAGTTCAGTTCCAGCTCACGCTGTGGGTGTGTGGTGGGGTGTGGGTGTGGTGGTGGTGGTGGGGTGTGGGTGTGGTGGGGTGTTTCGAAGCTTTGCCAGCTTGTCACTCAGTTATAGTTTTCAAAAAGTTCACCCAAGTAGGCCAGCAGTAAAAAGATGCAAATGTAAATCATCCCTCGTTACCTGCTGGCTCAAGCCGCCTTCAACCACACCCGCTCCACCACGGCTCTTATGTGGGGCAGTTATTTGGTAGGCATGTGAAGAGAGCCACATTATTATACAAATGCGTTGGTAACGTCATCTTTTCCCAATTCTGTTTTCACTGCTCAGCGTTTGAATTTTAACCAGTAGCTGACAGTGCTAAAGCAGCCCTGCTGGAAATATTGATCTGACCTTGAAAAAACGCATTTACAGCCAACAGTCACTAGCTAAGTATGTAATGGAGTGGTCCTGTCTTGCAGATCTGCAGCCTTTCTTTAAATTCAAAGTGTTTCAGGTAATCTCTTAAAAAGAAATGAATTTGTTAAAAACTGAAAACCTTTAAACATCCTCTGTTCAACTCATAAACTTTAACAGCAAGGATGGTGAGAGCTCTCCTGGAAGGTCTTTGATCATTTTTAATTAAAAAAAAAAAATCTTGACAAAGTTGTACATCTCATAGCAAAGTTAAATTAATCCACCATATCTTTGGAGGATGAATAAGTTGAACAGTGCATAATGTTTCGTTGCGCTGTGATGACCCTTAATTCAGAAATCGCCACGTAAATCCGTGCCAAAAATTTCCATTTGGCTGAACGTGCCAAATATTGAAGGAGCAACGTGTCTTAAATTCAAAATGCTTTGAATGTTTGGATGTTTACGGGATCCTATAAAATGGAAATTCTTCTGTTTGTATCTTTTCGTTTCATGTCCTGCCTTTTGTACTCTTTCAGAGATGTACATGTGGCGTGTTACACTATCGTGCTTTTAATCGCGCTGTGTGAGGGGCACGTCTGTCTGAGTGTCCAGTGAAACTATATTTTGCCCCGAGAAGTGAAATCGGTCCTACTGTTCATGCAGCTCCAGCTGCAGAAAGAAAAAATAATGGCACCCCGACAGTTATTGAAATAGCTTCTGATAGCCATGTTTCGGTGGTTGCCATGACAACCATATTCACCCCAGAGATAACTACAGTAATTGTTTGTTGTAAACACACAAAGGGAAGGCAGGCAAATAATTCAGGACATGAATTATCCCCCTACAGGCAGGTCTAGGTGTCGTTTCTGTAGCTGTTCCATGTTTTTTCCCATCACAGCCAGCAAATGCACAAACTCTACTGTTCAGGTGACATCTTTTAAAATAAGTAACCAACAAATAACACAAAATTTAGAATTGCAAACCTAAACCATTCTTGGAGGATTTTTGTTTATTTGTTTTGAATGGCAGAGTTTCACTTACTGTCAAAAAATATTATAATTGTGTAGGTGTATATATATTTGTGTGTGTGTATATATAATATATTTATTATATTAAATTGTATTATTTAAAAAATTAAAAGGAAAGCAAAAACGGTACCAAATTTTTAAAAAAATAGTTGCGTATAATAAGAAAAGAAAATGGGTCAGCATGCTGTCACGTTAATAGATTAGTATATTAACACGGTATAATTTTAGAAAGATTGTCTGTTTATTTTTGAACTCAGTTCTGTCTAATTGAATGGACTAACTTTATAAATATTAATAGCCAAAAAAAATTTCCCTTCAAATTACTTTGCAGTTTTTTATGATGTCATTCAGACAGAAAAAAAAAATTGTGGAAAACCTCTTTGGGGCGTTCGGATTTCATCCTAGATTTTTCCTGAATTTCAGTTTCGTCCAGGGATTTGTGTTACAAATAAGGCTAAGTGTGGGGGATAATTGAAAGCTCTTTGAAAGTACTCAATAATTATTTCAGAACTGTGCATCACTAATTTGAGGAGGAAGCCTGGTAATAGTTGCTATGCCAATGTGGTTGTGTTTGTGAGATTGGACTTCAGATGGAAAATGTCCTCAAAAGGCGGAGGTGGAAATATGGACCAGTTCTTAAAAATGCTTCCTGGTTTCCTTGCAGCCACGCTGACCTTGTCGGTTGGAGTTCTTTAACAGCTGTAGGCTGATTGTAGATGTGAAGACTTCTGACACGCATTTGACATTTGTGTGTGTTTTCTCACTTTAGATTCCAGGCTCCTGATCTGGAAGTGCAGTTAAGTGATGAACTCGCAAGCTCTCTCCGCACACTGAAGGTCTGTGTAGCTGCTGAGACGCGTGTACGCCATACACAGAGCTCACGTTCGTGTTCCACTAATAATCCTGTGGTTCTTTGTTCTGCAGCCAGAGGGCAGCGTGCTGAAAGATCGCTTCAAGAGCTTACAGAAGAGGAACCTGATCGAGCCCAGAGAGAGGGCGAAGTAAGAGTCTTTTATTGCCTTTTCAGAGATAATGATATGATGTATGGGTGGGTGAGACGACAAAATATATCACTGAGGTTTCTAAAAAGCACAGTCTATCTCCATATGTAGAACAGCTGACAAAGTGAGTAACGGCGGTGCCTTAAAAACCTGTCATGTATTTCTGAATTTTAACATTTAATCAGTGAGTTTAATTGTTTAAAAAATATTGCTGTTTGTGATTTTCAGAAACAAAATTAGCACATTATTGAGAGCCATCACTATCTGTATTTTATCGTATTATCCTACTTAGCCCTAAGCAAATAAACTCTTTTTCCATCAACGTAGCAAATAGAGATGCTTAATGTAACATTTATCTGGTTCATAATTGTGGCGTTCAGAATTTTAAAATGTTTGTCTCTTCATTTTTGCAGGTTCAAGAGGAAACACAAAGTGAAATACGTAGAAAAGAGGGCTTTCAGAGAAATCCAATGATTCCAGACCCGGCTCCGTTCTCTTCTCCGCGCTGTTGGAGTCGTCCACTCGTGTCGTTCAGTGTGGTCAGATGCTGTGTGGATCACCTGTAATGCAGGCTCCTCTGATCACCTAAATGTGTGAAGAGGGAACATTTCAGCATCATCTGATCACTGAGAGAGCTCTCATTCCTCCCAGCTTCACAGAATTGCAGAATTAACCATGAGATTTCTCGTGCAGAATGTTGTGGTAATGTACTCTAAAGGAAAGGTTTAAAATGTCCACTTTCTGCTCATTCAAAATCTCTGCAAGCACCGGCCGTGAAAAACGACTTTTTGCATCTTTGAACCTTTTCAGTGCGAGCTGAAGATTTTCTCTTCCAAACTTCTCTTCCAAATGGCCATCACATGGATGAATATGGATAATAAAGTAATATTTAATACTGTTCAAGTTCGGGCTCTGGAGTCATTATTGTAAATGTTTTCACACAAAGTTGAATCCGAATACACAAAGATCAAACCGTGCTTAAAGGAAAGTTCCAGTTTAAACACGCTCAGTATGTTTAAACTGGAATTGTGACGGCTTTAGTGATTCTGGTGCTTTTGTATGGGTTGGTGCTGTATTAATGTTGGGCGCTTTCAGACCGGAAGAACTTTTTATGAATCTTGAACTGTTGGAGGAAGTAGCCGCCTTTTTTGTGTTCGCGCCGCAGGAACCGGGAACGATTATAGTTCTAGGACGTCTTACTTCAGAGTAGGTACTTTCCCAGTAAAATAGGAACCATGAGAGGGTGGGTGGGTCCAGATGGAAGTGTAGCACGATACTTTGACTTGCACTGTCTTTTTGTTTTGTTGTTTGGTCCGTCAGTGTCCATGAACAGGCTCAAAAAGATAGAAACTTAAATGCGCTTGCTGAATAAAATCCACATGACCTCTGGTTAACAGATGAGAGAAGTTGAAACCTGAGGTGGAGTGGCTTGATTTAACCAGAAATGCGTGCATGCTGCCTGTCTCATTATTAGGACAAATCCGCACGGTAGAAACATAAACAAAGAGGCAGCGCGAGGGGCAAATGCATGATGTGCCATCGGTACTCACTGGAAAAAAAAAAGCACCAATGTATTTTCTAATTATCAGACAGTCTTTAAGAACAATCTTCGTGTCTTCATATTTAACAGCCAAACAAAGTGCAACTCGCAGCACATGCACTTCCTCTGAGATGCGGTGAGATATGTGATCTGTTGGTCACAATCACTGGAAAAAAAATCGCTAGTGGATTTACAAATTGCCAAACAGGCCTAGTCTATATAAGAAATCTTTGTACCAAACAACCAACTCCAGTTTGACTGGAAAGATTTTGAGGCAGGTACAGCCTTAAATCTGTGTAAAATGCTAGCCATGTTAACGTTAAAAATGAAGGAACAAAAAAAAAACCACAGATAAATGGAATGACCGTGAAGTCCAAACTTTGTGACGGAGAAAACCTACAGTGATTTGATGCTGCTTGCGTCTCTTTAGTGTTCCTACTGGTGGTGCAAATGCAAACAGGAAAAAGGCCTGTGAAGGTGTGTAGTTCTCCGGGAAGCTCCCCAGGGGGTAGTTCTTATAAAAAAAATTTAAAAAAACCCTTAAACTTTGGTTCAAAAGTGCCTGTTGTGTTAATACTATGTAATACTTATTTTTTTCTATGTTAATAACATTGCTCCATTAAAAGGTCATTAGACAGTAAAAGGCACTGAAGTGCTGAAGCTTTACTTCTACAACTTCAGACTATGAATATGCAAATTATGAAAACTGCCAACCCTACATAACTGACCTCTTCAGAAAATCTGTGTTGTGTGACCTGCATTTGCATGTTGTAATATCATTGGCCCTTTCATGGCTCAAGACCTTGCCATGGTGAAGCTTTTGTGCTCATCAGTATGCTTCAGGCTTCTGTGCTGTCAAAGGAAAAAAGGATACCAAACCTCCAGGGTATCTTTAACCTTCTTGGCACAGGTATGATTTTGGTTTGGTTTGCTTGTCTGTCTGTAAGCAGGATTTTGCAAAACCTACCAAATTACTTTCCTTGAACCTTGGTGGGAGTGTGTAGCATAAGCCAAGGAAGAACCCATTAAAGTTTGGAGTGAATCCCCATCACAGGGTGGCTTCATGACTTTAGTTTCATTTTCTCCAACATTGCATGATGCAGCATTTAGGCATGGAAGAAATCTGTGCTCAACAATGCCAGAATATCTTAAAATTCAGTAGATCTTAGTAAAGTTGTATAGAGACAATTTAGTGACTATTTGCCAAATAGTGACAAAACAGCGAAAGTATAAATACAATAACTCCATATTCCATAGAAATATATCAAAGCATATAAAGTGATTACAGTTGCATATTTGTATATCATCGACTGTCGAATTGACTGTTGTCCTCTGGTGAAGGTCTGCACTCATTTTTGTTTGCACCTTTAGTATGCATCCTTGCCCTGGAAATGTGCCTGTACTTTTTTCTTTTTCTTCTCTTTTGAACGCTATTGAAGGTACAAGACTGGTCCTTAAGGCTGAATGTACCTAGGGTCCGATGAAGTGGTGACTCGTCCAAAGGGACAGGTGAAGCAAAGTCCCACCGTCAATACACAATCATGAGGCAGCATACTCACCATGCCATTTAGCATTTTAGAGTTATTGCACCTAGTGGTCAAAAATGAGAATTACAACAAGGGCTAATAGAAACCTATTGGTGTAGGAATCACACTGCTCTATACTTTCTCCATGAATGTCTTCTGTGGAGGAGGAGCAGTAAACAGGGCAGTTAATGACAAGGTCACCAGAGTTTTTTTCCATAAAGTAAAAAAAAGGTGCAAAAAAAAAACAACCACCTGCAGCCACCAAGATAATGTTTTATAGCAAATAGTTGAAATTAAATCTAATAAATTTCTGCAAACAAAGACAGAGCGTAAGTGCAGACAATATAGCGATGATGTGCAGAGCAATTTCTTTTGTAAGATTTACTACAAACATTGGAAAGGGAAGGGAGCATGGTGGAGTGGGTAATCTCCATGCATCGGAAATCACACACACGCGAAATCAGAGTGAAAGAAGAAAAATGTCTCTCCCTTTTCCAATACTTGCAGGTTTTTCTGTGGTATGAGCTGAAAATTCTCACATGCTGCCACAGAAAACACCTGCACCATGTACGTGTAAACCCAATAAAAACAAGCTGGTAGACTGTATGCTGGATGACTGTACACATGTCACCTCTCAACTGTTTATTACTCTAAACATTTGCTATATAATAGCTTAAGAAAATCCTAAAGCTTCCTGACTTTATTTTATCTGGGGCTTTGTCATTATTAATGACCTTGTGCCCCACCAAAATCTATGGATATGAGCCACTGCTGGCTCATCCATCCATCCATTATCTATAACGCTTATCCATCAGGGTCACGGGTAATCTGGAGCCGAACCCAGCTGACTTCAGGTGAGAGGTGGGGTACACCCTGGACAGGTTGCCTTTCTATCTCAGGGCTAACACAGAGACGAATAACCATTCACACTCACATTCACACCTATGGGCAATTAGATTAGCCAGTGAACTAATCTGCATGTCTTTGGACTGTGGGAGGAAACCAGAGCGCTTTGTGCAAACTCCACACAGAAAGTCGGCCTAGTTGCTTACTGGTTCAATGAAACCTTTTTAAAGGGATGCTACATTTATATTACTATGCACAAATATATACGCGCACAGAGATATACCCTTGGTACCACCACCACTGGCAAGGAAAGTACGGTTTAGTCCTTTCTGAGGGATTAGGAGAGACCAGATCTTATCCACAAGCATGGTATAAGGGGGTGTAAATTTGACAACTGGATCTCGGGTCAGTGGCAGCAGTGTTTGATCCCGTCTGTCTTGGTCAAGAAGGAGCTCTCTGTTTACTGGTCAAGCTACAGCCCTATCCTCACAGCGAGCTGTGGGTAGTGACTGAAAGAATAAAGCCGTGGAAACGAGGCTTTTCTACTAGGCTTTCTCTACGTGGTAGAGCGAAGAGCTCAGGAATATTTGAGAGACTCAGAATAGTCTTTGAATAGAGAGAAGCCTTTTGCATCGGATGTCATGGGGTCGGCTCCCGCTAGAGCAGTATCTGGCACGCTTCAGTTGACAGACTCCCCAGAGCAGACCCAGTACCCGCTTGAGAGATTATATCTCATAGCTGGCTTGGGAACATCTGGGGATCCCCCAGGAGATGCTGCAATTTGTGGCTGGGGATAGGGAAGTCTGGTGTGACCTTCTAAGTATGTTGCCACCAAGATCCCACCAGGAAAAATGGAAAGGAAACAAAAGAATGAATAATTTGCTTGGTTCTTATATTTGATGATTTAAAAACCATATTCTTTGCCAGTGAAATAGATTACATTTTTTGGCACTTAAGGATTAATAGAGTACCAAAGTACTCCAAGGTGTAAAATTGCAAATATTGCAAATATTAAATAATTTCTTTTTAGTAACAACTGAAATCTTTAGCTGAAATCTGGCTGGCAAGATGTAGCTTGCCTGTCCCTTCATCTGTCCTGCTTCTGAAAATAATTCAGTATACAGTATGTACACAGTATGAAGTTAACAAGCAACAGTCTTCTGCTTCCAATGCTTCTGCTTCTTTCTGAGGCAATGTTATACAGCATGTACTCACCTCAGCAATCAACCTGCCATATTGGTCCAAAAGATCAATATTTAATTCTATGTCTTCTAAAGATAGTGGACTTAAACACACTCCATCTGAAGCTGCACTTGACTGAAGAAATGGTGGTTTAATAAACAAATCTTCCTTCTGAGTTCAGATCTCATTAAGGACTTCCCCTCATTTTTCACCATGACATGGCTCATTATTCAGACCAGTAATGAAAGACATCACAGTGTCCACTTTAAGATCATTAATTATTTTAAAGTATCATTTAGAAGAAAAAGCGATTACTGAGATTCACCTCTGGTCTTCTGCTGTTTTAGCCTATCCTCAAGGTTGGCTCAAGGTTAGATGTGTTATGTGTTCTGAGATGCTGTTCTGCGACCCATAGTTGTAAACAGTGCATGTTTGTGTTGCCATAGCCATCAGTTTGAACCGGTCTGGACATTCTCCTTTGACTTACTGAAGTGTTTTTTATTTTTTGGACCATGCCACCCAAGGTCAAAGTCACAGACGTCACACTTTTCCCACGTTGAACATTAACTATACATTAAGCTCTTGACCTGTACCTGCAGGATTTTATGCATGCCTAATAAAACAGACAGTGAGTATAGAAGTCTTGGAAAGTTGTGACTGTTTTTATCAGGGTGTTAAAGAGAAGCGCAAACCTCTACATTTTTTTCCGTCATTCTTGCACATGAAAAGTTACGCCTTCCGAACAATTTCATGATTTTTATGTTCATCTAATGCTGTTTTGTAGCTAAATATTTGAATGAAAGTATGCTTGCAGTATATTATGTTGTTTTGATTAACTATACAAAATTCATAAAGAAAAGTAATATTCATATAAATTTGCTACAATATCAGGAATATGAGCCACATATAGCACTCCAACAGAAATATACATTAACCAGAGGCAACATAACTAAATGCAGTGGTGTAATACAAAATATAAAAAGTGGTGTGTGTGTGTGTGTGTGTGTGTGTGTGTGTGTGTGTGTGTGTGTGTGTGTGTGTGTGTGTGTGTGTG
>JAQMYM010004995.1:0-11558 GCA_030014255.1 Parauchenoglanis ngamensis
TGGATTTAGCGCATTAAAATTATCCTAGATCAGCTATAAAAAGTTAGACCTTTTTTTCACTGTTGACCAGTGTAATACATAACCCAGTACCTTTGGCTAATGCTGACACAACTGAGCTGAAGGGTCTTTTCAATTACGACAGCTTGATGGACTGGGAACACACAACCTGAGTTGTGACTCGAAGCTTTGACCACAAAGCCACTACAAATTCAGCACAATGAGCTTTCATTGCTTCAGCTACTTCTATCAGTGAATTAACTCCACTAAAAGATAGCTTTGAATTAATGCAAGCTAGCTGTGCTAGTTGCGGTGGCTCAGTGGTTAAGGTTTCAAGTCAGAGATAAGGTCATATGTTCAAATCCCAGTACCACCACACTGCCTTGATTGCGCTAGATCTTTGAACTCAGTTGTATCCTTCTTGTATAATTATGCCTTATTTTATACTATGTAAGATAGTACAATTCTTTACTGTAAATTTTACAGTACTTTATTGGCAACCCCAATTTTTTACAATGTACTGGACTCTCTGATAAGAGCAGTCAGCGAGCAAAAGAACCACTTTAGCGGTGTAAATGCAGGTGCGAATACTACTGTATAGGTTTCATAAACATGTGTGTGTGTACATACTGTATATAGCCAGTAGTAAGTAAAAGGGTACACGCATGCCCAACACAGTAACTTTAACTTCTCACTGACATGTAGTGGAACACGTGATGACCTGTGACGCCTAATGACGTTAACATTGACCTCTACAGTGTTTCAAGGCAAAACAGTACCCTGGGTCACTGTGACTCTGGCAGTGCACATGTTACAGATCTCCATCATTTGTAGGCCTAAAAATAACAGCTGAGTAATTTAGGGTCATGACTTTACTCATGCTTGTGACGAAGACAAGTCTACAAATCAATGTCAGTGATTGATATAGTCGTTTTTTGGCGGGTAAACCGGTGATAAACAGTAGACATATGCATTGTAGTAATAATAACGACAGAATAATTTATTTAAAAAAAAAAGATATTAAAGATAATCCTATGTAAGGTATTAGTTGAAATTGCTCTCCATGTTGACCCAGTGCATCACTGTCATAGTAGTCTTTTAGACTGGATTTCCCTGAACGGATAAGGAATGTATGTTAAAAATTACAGTAGTTCAGAGACTATAGTTTGTTGAACATGAATCACCTTCGATTTCTTTAGATCTTTACATCTGCAGGTCTCTAGATTCTTGTTTTACTAGTTTCTAATCCTTTATGTTTGTCTTTTTTCCTGATTTTGACCCTGAGCCTGTTTGTCTTGTCTGATGGTGCTTACTGGCATAATCCAAATAAACATTCTTTGAGTACAAACTCACTCCTACTCCGACATAATACAAAACAGTCATTATCAGAAGTCGTAGCGTAACACACAGTAATATTAAACATGTCTCAATATTATATGATGCAGAAACAATGTCTGATTTTTATTGCAATGCGTATTAGTATTTTCAAATGTAGCATGTTCTAGTGTCCACTTCCTCATGTTCACATCCTCATGAATATGACTGCATGGACAGGAGGTGCATCAACACAATCGATTTTAAATGTACAGATCCTGGCAATCTGTGTAGATATTAGCTTTATCTGGAGAAAGTGGACAAAATCCATTAATCATTCATGGTGCGTCTTAGCTATGCATTTGTCCCTTAGGCTTACTTAGGCTAGTCTGCTCACTATTCGAAGACTAACAAGACTCTCTTAATGACATAGATAGGCCTCTCTGGACTAAAGTGTACTAATGAAAGACATTGAGAAAAATCAAGTGTGTACAAATACAAGGGTTGTACTGTATCTGGAGACGAAGTGCAGAGTGTCCTAAATTCAACATATAAAAACATATACTGTTGTGCATTTGGTGTTGTTCTTGATGTTTGGCGTTAAACCTCATTCAACTTGTATGTTGGATGTGTGGAATATATCAATCCGGCAACCAAAGAAGATAAAATACTTATTCTTCCGTGCAACAGTAACGTGGTTTTACACTCACCGGAAAATGTTAGGGCCGAACACGGTTGCCAAGTTGAATGCAGTCATCCGGTTGTGGCACTGCTGCTGTTCCACCTGAGTGAGAAAGTGGCACAGGTAACGTAGGATGCTGTAATGAACGTCTGGTAACTTCAGCAGGAGTTCTTGCATGCTCTTACAGAGCTCATCCTGATTGGATTCTATACATAAAAAAAAACACACACACAAACACAATGTCTGGGATTATAAAGATGAGTGGCATGGTAAGACCTCCTCTCTCCTTACAAGCTACTCTATAAAAACTCATTTTCTTTTTACCGAATAAGAATGAAGAGTACGATAACTATCAGAAACAGGAAACAGGAGGCAGAGTCAGTGTGGCTTTTATAATTGGGTGAAAGGTGAATGAGGAAATCAGAAATGCTGATTCAGAGTTGCTGGGAAAATAAAGAGGATGTGCATGTGTAAATGCACATTTATTCACACTTTAGTCTACTACCACATTTTAATAAACTAATGAAGGGTACACAAAGACATCTTTTATAAATGAAATTCATATAGTTCTGCGAAGGTGTTTCATCCACAGTTAAAAGCGCTATATAAATAAGGTTTAATTGAATTGAATGTATTCATTCATTCATTTATTTCATTGCACAGTGCTAAACTGTAGGTATACATTAGTTTGCAGGCATTCTCGAGACAGGGAAATGGCACCAAATAATGCCAGGAAACCTCTGATGGATAAATTACAAACTCGATCTAGAAGACAATAAATGCCAGAAGACAACTACTGGTAGATAAATCAGGAACTGTAAAGATTTTCCCCTATACTTGACTCATCACCCCTGCAGTGAACAGGCCTAGAAGGATCTGTACTATTTATTGGTCTACATTATTCACAGTCAACTTCCTGCCGACTTTAACCAAACTGTGTCAAATAAGGTTTCTCTGATTCCCGCTCTGCAAGACTGGTCTAATCTGATTTCCTACTCGAGGGAAATTCCCAGATTCTGTCACATGATGGCATTATCACATGCACAGTGGCAAGTGTTAACCAGTGAAATGTTACCTGTACATATACATTTCGTCACCTTGCACAAACGTGGCTTTTAGGCTTGCTTCCTGAGCTGCCAGGTGCACCAACTGTGCAGGACGTTTGTGCAGGCATGTGTGTGGGACAGAGAAAGAGGGAACGAAAATAAGAAATAGAATGAGAGTGGCACTTTCAGGTCATCGACTCGGTGCCCAAAATAGATTCTGAACTTCTTTTAGATACATGCTCTCGTGTGCTCTAAGTAAGAAATAAAACATGATGGTGTGTGCTGTTATGGGAAAATAAGGTCTCTGAAGCTCCTATAAGAAACCATATTGAAGTGGAATGTGATGATGTTGAGCAACCATACTGTAGCTTCCCAACTTAAGCGTTTTTATATGTACGATGATAATTAAGCTCTCTGGGACACCTTTAATAGCAACCAACTGACATTAGTATGTTAGACAGTTTCACCAGTAGAAAGATCACAATAACCTTTAATAATCATTTATTATTTGTAAATGGCCTGTATTGTAGTGCTATCACCATTTGTTTAATCATATATCAGTGAAGATCAGTGAAGCCTTGTTTATTTTACTATTTGACCCCTTGCTTAATTATGAGATTCTATTGGCTTACTGTCAGGTCCATACGTATTTGGACAGTGACACAATTTTCGTGACTTTGCCATTGTACACAATGGATTTGAAATGAAGCAATCAAGATTAAAGTGTAGACGTTCACCTTGAATCAAAGGGGTTTAACAAAAACATTGCATTAACCCTTTTTTTCATAGTCCCTCCCTTTTGACAGGCTGAAAAGTATTTGGATAAACTAACATAATTATAAATATAAGCATCATTTTTAATATTTGGATACAAATCCTTTGCTGCCAATGACCACCTAAAGTCTGGAAATCATGGACATCACCAAACACTGAGTTTCCTCCCTTGAAGTGCTTTGCCAGGCCTTTACTGCAGCCACATTCAGTTGCTTCTTGTTTGTGGGCTTTTCTGCTTTCAGTTTTCAGTAAGTGAAAAGCATGCTCAAATGGGTTGACTGATTTCACCATTTAAGAACATTCTTTTCCTTAAAAAGCTCTTGGATTGCTTTTGCAGTATGTTTTGGATCATTATCCATTTGTACTGTGAAGCATCATCCTGTCAGTTTTGCAGTAATTGTAGCTCTACACCCTTCAGAATTCACCTTGCTACTTCTATCAGCAATCACATCATCAACACTGTAAACACCAGTGACCCAGTTCCATTGACAGCCATACATGTCCATGTCCACCACGTTTGTCGGATGATGTGGTATGCTTTGAATCATGAGCCCTTCCTTTCTTTTCTTCTCTTCCCTTCATTCTGATACAAGTTAATCTGTCCAAAGAAACTTATTCCAGAATTGGGCAGGCTTTCTAGCAAAATCTAATCTGACTTTTCGCTTCTTGAGTGTTACCAGTGGTTTGCATCATGAGGTAAACCTTCTGTATATGCATTTATTAAGGTGACTTTTGATTGTAAACTTTGACAATGGTAAGCATACCTCCTCAAGAGTGTTCTTGACTTACAGCTAGATGCTGTAAAGGGGTTTTTCTCCACCACGGGAAGAATTCCCCAAATCACCCACTTTAGTTGTCTTCTGTGGTCTTCCAGGCCTTTTGGTGTTGTTGAGCTCAACAGTGCATTCCTTCTTTTTAAGAATGTACTAAACTGTTGATTTGGCCACACCTTAAGTTTCTTATATCTCTCTGATAGGTCTGTTTAGTTTTTCCAGCCTAATAATGACCTCTTTCACTTGCATCAACCTGTATTTGACTGCATATTGAGATGAATATATGACAAATGCAAGTTCAACATTTAGAATCAACTCCAGACCTTTTATCTCCTTAATATGTCATGAAATAACGAGGAAATGGGCCATGAAACTGCTTATCAGTCAATTGTCCAATTATTTGTGAGCCTATGAAAAACAGGGACTATGTAAAAAATGGCTGCAATTCCTAAACTGTTAATAGTTTTGTTTAAACCATTTGAACTAAAGCTGAAAGTCTACACATCTTGATTGCTTCATTGCAAATCCTCTATGATGGTGTCGAGAGACAAAATTACTAAAATTGTGTCACTGTACAAATAATTATGGTACTGACTGTACATTATTGATGATCAGATATTTTTCCTCTAACACTCATGTCTAATATGGACAGGGCATCATTACACTTCATCCTAAAATGTGTATAGTGGGCTTCCTATGGTGCTGTTACAGCCAAGTTACTGTTCTGTAATGCATGTACTGGCTGTAAGCCTAGACAAACCAGTTATTTCTTACTTCATTTAATCATCTATACCCACAGGCCACTCTATCAGGAACACAAATTTGCCCTAAATGCCTCTGAGCTTACACACTGAAACACAGTAGGTGAACAACTTCACTGCACACTTCACTTTCCTACACTTTAGAGATTCTGTCTAAGCCTCTGGTTATTGCATCTTTGGTTTATGGAGTGACTCAGGAGTGTACTCAGTGGCCAGTACTCAAATGAATACGTGCAAATTAAGTAAACATAAATCTCCACATGAGCATATTTTAAAAATGTATGTACTTTTTGATAGGCAGGTTTTTATGAGGAGATTTAAGCTTTAACATTTAAGGAGTTTGCAATATCAGCGCTTTGTAACAGTCAGAGGTAAAGAGGTAAAACTTTTAACCTGTAGACAGGAAAGTCCTTAGGATGGAGGAGTTTGTTCTTTGCAGTTTCTCAGTAACATGATAGGTTGCATTTTTTTTGTGTGTTTTATTAACAAAACAAAGTAAGAAAAGTGAGAAAAAAAGAGAGGCTAGTGAAGCAATGACTGTTTACAGCTGCTGTAATGTAAGTGATAACAAGACCTACCTTGCTTTGTGGACGTTCCACAACATTAAATGTAACAATAAGTGAATAAAATACTGATGTTCTTCAATATATAAAAAAAATGTGATTGTTGGAAAATTGCTGTGGCATACATGGAATAAAATATTATAGGCTGGTTTAATTTTTTCATACCAAACTATTGTTGATTATTTTCTTACAGCAGCATATCCTCATGTGTTTTTATCTCTTATTATTGATTAAAATGCATTTGGGAAGACACAGGATATGGCAAACTGTTGATCTTTATGGGGTTTTCCAAAGACGTGATTCACACGGCACACCACTGAGTCACAGTATCACTCCACCATAGCTGTACTATTCAGCTATGATCCTGACTGAATGTCATGCTCACCGTTATGCAGCTGAATGAGTTTGTTGTGGATGGAGGAGTGAACGAGGCCCCCAGGAAGCTCTCTCAGGTACATCTTCAGCAAGCTAGACACGGTGCAGGTGTCAGCTTCCTGCTCGAGATCCACCTCCTCTCCCCTGTCCAGCCTTTGCTTCAGACTCTCCACACCACGCAGACTAGCGCTCACACGGAACAAACCCTCCTGCTGCAACCCTGACAAACCACATACAGCATGCAGAGCTTTTATTATTTCAACCTTTTCACTAATCATGCAGCTTCAGCCAGAGACGCTATACTATGTTGTGATGTTCAGTAAGGCAGTGCAAGACATTGTGTTATACTGCCACCCAGAGCACAATAAGAAGAACTGCAGTCTGTGAAACAAAAACTAGCAGGATATATAGCATTTATCAAAAGTAAAAGGTAATTTAGCTAGTATTAAAAATAAGCTTGATGTATTTGGGTGCATTTGGAAAAAAAAGTGATACATCAATATAATATCCTCCATAAATTATGCTAAGAGTTAATTTCATGTTTTCAGGTCAACTTCTACGGAGGCATTAAAAGCAGTTGTGATTATATTCTTGATCTACCATTTGTTCAGATATTATTTGTTCCACTATTCACATCCATGGCCTCATTCTGAACTAATAAGTCACTGTAAATACTGCAGCCGTGTTCGTTTACACTAGCTCTTGTTTATGTCCAGTTTAAACTGGAATTTTATCATCACGGCACTATTTACTTTGAGATATGACTGGTCAACATAATATGCCCTATCTGCCAGTTCATATATTGACAAAATGTAATGGTCAAAGTGCAGCATGTGAAAATCATGCTCAATAAAAGCAGGTGAAAGTTTCTATTTGCTGAGAAAAAAAAACCCCACCATGGTTTGTCTGGCATGATGATGTACTTACGCCATAATCAATTATACAATATACAGTATGTACTATAACATACACAATGGAGCTCATTTATCAATCTTTTAGTAAAATTGTGTGTTTTCGCAGACCAGTTCCTGCCAGATATACAAAAGTTTTAGCAATGGTGATTTTCTTTGTACACATGTGCGAATGTTGCCAAATGCTATTCAGCCCGAGATACGAGTGCACTGATGTCACGGTTGATTTACATTTAGTGACGCCCACAAAAGGCAAAGCTTACAGAGAGCTGAAAATGACAGTAGCTACGTATACATGGATTCAAGCTCGATCGGGAATAAAATTTCTTCATGTGAAGAGCTTGATCGGAATGACATACCCCATTCCGATTGAGAAGTTAATGGAATTAAAAGAGTTGGTCTGGACCTCTGATAACTTTGATAGGAAAATATTAGCCATGTAAACGCTCGAGCAGGTTGCCTGCTGCACCTGTAACCTTCTACGCCTTCACGCAGTGATGACGTCAGGGTGCTTTGTTTGTAGTCTTGCGATTACCGTATGTACGACGTCACGCGCTGCAGTATAGATAACCGATGGATGGATGTGTGTGTTTGAAACAGATAACCATAGAGCAATCTTTATATATGATTGCCAATTTGCAGTCCTTTTTTTTTTATTTATGTAAATTTACACAAACTCAGCAGCTCTTACAGGATATAAATATTTTTCTAACTGGATTTTCATGAATACCATATGTCTTGTTTAAATGCTTCGGTGAACGATTTATAAATACGTTTGTTCGTATCCGGCGTAATAAATAAAGCCTAATGTTGTTATTGTGGTCTCTCTGAAATATTGTCCCTAAATTTCATTTGGGAGAAGAATGCCTAGGTAGGCAAGAATTATGGCCAGCATAAAGACGGCTCAATTTGAAAGGCAGCATAAGACAGATGTCTTCTAGGACGTAGTTTCATAAAAACACTCTTCGGCTGAATGATGTGGTTGGATTTAATTTGATTACATATGAATCAGTTGAGAAAAGCAAATGTATTACCAGCTACACAAATTGTTATAAATCTAAGCATGTGGTCATGTTGTTATTTTGGACGAATGTCAAGGGAGCATCACGTATATCCTCTTCAGCAAGCACCGTCATTCCATTATTCTATTAGTGTTCAATAAAAGTTTGAAAACAATCCTGTGACCGTTTTCATTAAAAGGAATCCTGAATTGAGAGCTGTTAGCTTTCTGATTAAACAGTAGTCCAATGAGACAGGCAATAATGTATCTTTCAGATAGCTCTTCAGGGCTGCTGTTAAGATATTCACAGCTTTTGGCTTTCACATCCAGAGCCACCACCGATCCATTCCAAACCCAGGCCAGACTTTACAGTTCTCAAACTCACCTGAACTCTAACTCACCTGCTTCCTGTTTTTACTTAATCACTCAGTGTATTTAAACAACACACTCGAACTTACTCCTTGGTGAGGCAGAAGAAGCAGTAAGTGTGATTGAATGCTTCAACTCAATAGATGCATAGTTAAAAATAAGCAAGCAGCAAACACTCTAGAAAACAGAATAAATTGAATGTCTTGGCAAAACAGACGAAGACAAAGAGAGAGACAACTACAAGATTACAACAAAACAATGTTTTTAATCTGTAGACAACTTCTAGCTTGACATACGCTTGTTCTTTTGGCAGATGCTGTTTCTAATTTGAAGCATGTTTTCTAGATCAAAGAAAATGTATCTGCCAATAGAAAAACTTGAAATTTGTAATAAAAAGTTTACTAAATGTGTATTTAAAGAAATAAGTTTAATAATCTTATATTTGTTCTAGTGTAATCATATAATAAGAAGCACTAAATAAATTGGACTGTATGCATTTTCTAAGATTTTTGTTTTTGCACCGCTGAGTGATTTACTATAAACAGGCAGCAGGTGAGTTCCAGCCTAGCTGAGTTAGAGAGCTGTAAAGTCTGGACTGGATCTGCTGCAGTGAGAGCAGTGACTCCTGGATCAGCTTCAAATACTGGAACAGATTTATTAAAATAAACAAAGTAGCATGTTAAATTAAAAGCAAAAGCCCAATTTGTATACCCTCTGTTCATACTGCCTGATGATAAAAAACATTTTTTTAATTTCATAGATTAAACTCATTTTTCCTTTGTCCAACTTTCCTGCTTTCTTTCTTTCTTTTGCTTTCTTTTTTGTAAAGTCTGGAATTTCGCCTCTCACCCGAAGTCAGCTGGGATTGGCTCCAGCTTCCCTACAACCCTCTGGGGTCTGTGGTAGCTCAGTGGTTAAGACATTGGACTAGTGATCGGAAGGTCGTGAGTTCAACTCCCAGCACTGCCAAGTTGCCACGGCTGGGCCCTTGAGCAAGGCCCTTAACCTTCACTGCTCACTTGTATTAAAATAAGATGTATGTAAGTCGCTCTGGATAAGGGCGTCTGCCAAATAATGTAAAAAAAAAAAAAACAGATAGAGTGCTTACACATACATACATATATATAAAATAGAACTACAACTTGCTCTCAGACATGGAATATTCTACTGGAATGTGAGCTTCATAGATTTGGGGTAGTCGAAATGTAGTGCATCTACAACCCTGATGGATAAACGATATGGATAATGGATGGATGGACGATTTATTGTCATTACTCTTGCTTATGGAAAAGATCTTTAGATTTTAATGAAATGTTCTACATAAATAAAAACTGTTCTGATTAGGTTAAATTCACATGATAATTTTGTGCTCTGTATTTTGTATGAATATCAGTATGTACTACTCATTCCTGAACTGTTAGCTAGTCTATTTGCTTTCTAATGCGTTTTTTTTTTTTTTTTGGTATATTGTGGGTAGCCTCTGTGCTTTTAGAAACTGGAATAGGTATTCAGGGAAAACCAGTTAGAAATTATAGTGAGTGTAAACACACAGTGGCTTCACACCATTAAGTTAAAACAACATGGTGACAAATTAAACAACAATTTACCAACCGTTTGACTTTTTGTAAACAGTGAATCTGATTCTATTCCTAGTCTTGTAAAGCCTTGTTTTGTTGTAGTCGATTTGTTAGCAAATTAAAGTAAAATACTGTGCCCAGAGACAAGTTATACATTTTTTCGCATATAACTAAAGCATGCTGTGCTTTGTGTATGAATTGTATTCATACTGTTTTGTGTTCTCTGTATGTAAAACGTTATTCTAAATACTGTTAATAAGGCCATGTCATTAGTTTATTATTCCTCTCACCATGCTGTCTGAGGTACTCCACCATGCTCCTGAACACCGAGGGCACGCCGTCCTTCACCAATCCCAAGTTGCTCAGCTCCGTCAGGGACACGCCGAACACCCTCTGACCTCTCTTATCTTCAGCTGCGGCAGAAGTCGGCAGATTCTTCACGGGCAGCTGGACCATCTTCTTCACGTCCTCCTTGATCTTGGTCTGGACGACTATTTTGTTGTGCTTAGAGAAACACAAGAGAGGAGAAAAGTCAACCACAGGCACGGCTGTCTTTGGCCACATCATCGCTATTCCTGCGCTCCGGATCACTCTCTTGAGAGCCTCTGCAGGGACGTGACGGTGTGTCTAATGTGACAAAACAGAATGCCGTGGCTTAGAGAGTGAAGGGTGTGCGCCTGTTCCTGCAGGACATCCAGGGCTCCGGTTGCTGTGCACCTGTAGCTATGGGAGTCAGCTAAAGCAAGCAAAGACTTATCTTAAGGAAAGAGAGGTGACGGCTAAAGCCAGCAGGGACTTATCAGACAGAAAAGACAGCTGACAGAGCGTTTATGGACTGAGTAATCACGCTGTTTGGGGAATATTCCTTCTGGGGATTCGTGAATTTTTAGGAATATCACCTGCGCAAAACACAGACCCGTGCAAATGATCCTGCAGGTAGAACAATGAACAATTGTGGGTAGAACGGGCTTTGTTAGAAAGCATTAAGTTAACTACTGAAGCATGAAAAGGTCAAACACGTGCAAATTTGACATTTTATTGCATACACTTACATTGTATACATCAGCCATATATATATATATATATATATATATATATATATCAGTGCTGTTTGTTTTGTTTACTGATTGTAGCCCTTTTGTAGATATTTAGATCATTTGCCATATATATATATATATATATATATATATAATTATTATTTTTTTAAAACAAATAAATAAATAAAGGCATTGTGGTGCAGTGGTTAGCACTGTCGCCTCACAGCAAGAATCTTTCGAAAATTCGATCCCCGGGTCACCCAGGGTGCCTTTCTGTGTGGAGTTTGCATGTTCTCCCCATGCATGCGTGCGTGGGTTTCCTCCGGGTGCTCCGGTTTCCTCCCACAGTCCAAAGACATGCAGATTAGGTCAACTGGCT
>JAQMYM010004996.1:0-11557 GCA_030014255.1 Parauchenoglanis ngamensis
AGGCCTCTCTCATCTTTTTAAGTGGGAGAACTTGCACAATTGGTGGCTGACTAAATACTTTTTTGCCCCACTGTAGATTTAAGAGCCAACTTTTCTGCTCAGTTAAATCCAATGATTTGTATAATTAATGTTCTCACTGTCAATTCTATGTGATAGTTGTCTTTGTAGCTTTGCTAATGAACTCCTGTACTAATACTGAATATTTAGGAATTATGTGACTGCCTTGTTCTTCTCAGTGCAGTCACAAAGGAAAGACGATGCTAAGATAGAAAAGATTATGAGCATGTAGACATTGTGGGCTATGCCTCTGATCTCAGTACACTTTAGACATGCCCTTGCCATATAGCAAAAAAGTCTGGGCTGAGTCTGGCTAACATTTGGGTTTTCTGATTTAGTTTTGACATTATTAAGTTGTATATGAGCTAAGTTTTTATGCCAAATTCAACCTGAAAAGACAATTTGGCTAAAGTCTGGCATGAATCTGGTTGACCCAAATGGGGACAGAAGGTGCCAAAAGGCTTCAGTTCACTAAGCTGATTTCTGTCCTGAATTTCATTATCTGAAAAGGAAGAGGAAAAAAGGACTATATCTGCAGATAATTAAAGTAAGTTATTTCTGTATTGTATTTTTGAGCTATTTATTTCTTTGGCCACAATATTTACTTATATTGCTGTTGCAGTTAAGTTACTTCAGTGGTTTTGCTTGTATAGAATAGCTCCCTGTCTGATATTGTAATGGTACATTCCATGTAGCATTCACAGAAAAAAGATGATCAGTTTAGCAGTAACAGTTTTCCGACTGAAATTTTAATGAACCAACTGCAACTATTAATATTGGATTAGTAAAATGTGTTATGCTTGAAGATTTATGTTCTCTGAGAAGTTTTTTGTGTCATGCTTGTTACAAGAAACCTACTTCCTAAGCAACCAAAGGAAAAGTAAGAAGAGGTAAATGTTAGTGAAGTTGGATTCTTGCTTGTGTAATTGTTTTAGTGGTTCCAATAACATATTGTGCTCACAGTTTAAGCCTGTTTTAAGTAAAGTTTTATTTATGTAGTATAAGTGCACACACAAAGAATAAAGAAAATTTACCAACCACACACCAGACTTTTCCTTTTCAGAAGAAAACTGTGAAAGGTGTTTGTGTTAACACTTTTTTATATCACAAATTTATGAAAACTCACCTAAAACAATTGAAATGTTAATTAGCATAACAGTTGCTAAGTTAAACCAAAAAAGTGGCCATGCATGTGCTGCCATGGCTCTTCAGACAGTTGTTGCACCTGATGGCTACTGTAGGTTCTGTAGGTACAGCCATGCCAAAAATTTGAGAATTGCACAAATATTAATTTTAACAATGTCTGCTGCCCTAGTTTTTTATGATGGCAATTTGCATATACTCCAGAATGTTATGAAGAGTGATCAGATGAATTACAATTAATTACAAAGTCCGTCTTTGCCATGAAAATGAACTTAATTCCAAAAAAAATGTTTCTACTGTGTTTCAGACCTGCCACAAAAGGACCTGCTGACATCATTTTAGTGATTCTCTCATTAACACAGGTGAGAGTGTTGATGAGAACAAGGCTGGAGATCACTATGTCATGCTGATTGATTTGGAATAGTTGACAGAATGCTTTAAAAGGAGGGTGGTACTTGAAATCATTGTTCTTCCTCTGTTAACCATGTTTAACTGCAAGGAATAACACAGTCATCATTGCTTTTCACAAAAAGGACTTCACAGGCAAGGATATTGCTGCTAGTAAGATTGCACCTTGTTGACAAGAAGTCAACTATTTATCGGATCATCAAGAACATCAAGGAAAGGTTGAATTGTTGTGAAGAAGGCTTCAGAGCACCCAAGAAAGACCAGCAAGTGCCAGGACCGTCCCCTAAAGTCAATTCAGCTGCGGGATTGGGGCACCACCGGTGCAGAGCTTGCTCAGGAATGGCAGCAGACAGGTGTAAGTACATTTGCATGCACAATGAGGCGAAGACTTTTGGAGGATGGCCTGGTGTTGAGAAGTGCAGCAAAGAAGCCACTTCTCTCCAAGAAAAACCTCATGGACAGACTGATATTCTGCAAAAGGTAGAAGGATTGGACTGCTGAGGACTGGGGTAAAGTCATTTTCTCTGATGGATCCCCTTTACAATTGTTTGGGGCATCCGGAAAAACGATTGTCCAGAGAAGGAAAGGTGAGTACTACCATCAGTCCAGCATCCTGAGACCATTCATGTGTGGGGTTGCTTCTCAGCCAAGGAAGTGGGCTAACTCACAATTTTGCTTAAAATTGAAAGATATGAATAAAGAATGGTACAAAAACCTCCTCTGAGAACAACTTCTCCCAACCATCCAAGAAAAGTTTTTTTCATCAAACTTTTCCAGTATGATGGAGCACTGTGCTATAAGGCAAAAGTGATAACTAAGTGGCTCGGGGAACAAAACATCGAAATTTTGGGTTTCAGGAAACTCCCCAGACCTTAATTCCACTGAGAACTTTTGGTCAATCCTCAGGATGCGGGTGAACAAAAAAGAAATCCCCACAAATTCTGACAAACTCCAAGCATTGATTATGCAAGAATGGGCTGCCATCAGTCAGGATTTGTCCCAGAAGTTGTTGACAGTTTCCAGTGTGAATTGCAGAGGTCTTGAAAAAGAAGAGCCAACAATGCAACTATTGACTCTTTGCATAAACCTAATATAATTGTCAATAAAAGCCTTTGACATTTATGAAATGCTTGTAATTATACTTCAGTATACAATATAAACATCTGACAAAGCAAACTAAAAATATTGAAGCAGCAAATTTTGTGAGAACCAATACTTGTCATTCTCAAAACTTTTGGTCATGGCTGTACATGCTTGTAACAGGAAGGGTGATCGGCATTCAGGTGGTTGCAATCTGCAATCTCACTGCTAGATGCCACTAAATCCTACATATTTTAACTTTAATGAGTTGGTTAACATGCTTATGGAGTAATATAAGGTCACGGTGTTCCTTAGGATTTTTATTAATTCAGGCATTTTTCTGCTACACATTGGTAGGATCTGAACACAGAGCATCTGAAATGCTAGGAAAAAAAGGCTAATCTGCATTTCAAGCCCTTTTGCAAAGGATTTATTTATTTTATTGCACAAAATATAATTAATATATCGGTGGTCAGCTTTACAGAACACTGAGACTGTATGCAGCAATGTGAGCAGTTCAGTTTATATGGGGCAGCTGTCAGTTTCATTCATTTCCATGTTCTTACAATGTATAAGTGAATATAATGCATGGATATCTGTGTTCACCATCATATTAGTGTAAACATGTTAACATTATAGACAATCAGTTTGTACAATGTACCACATTAATTTTCCAGGGCCTAGATTACTTAATGCAGCATAAGTATTTTGCAAAGTCTATAAATAGAAAACTCTGTGTGCCAGTGAGCATGCAGTTTCATGCAGCACGGAGGGCTGAAGTGAAAGGCTACAGTGACTAAGTTTGTAAGTATGTAAAGATTGTGATTGGTCTTAATTATTTTAATCTGACTGCTGAGAGGAACATTTGGAATCCCAAAATTCAATTCAATTCAATTCATTTATTTGTATAGCACTTTTAACAAAGCAGCTTCACAGTAGTATATAAATTCTCCTCTCATCCCTCCACTTGGCAAGTAGGTTGTCTTTTTCAACCTCGGGCCCTCTAATTTTAGGGTTGTGAACAGTATCTTAGCTATTCCAAGAACTGCACATTTCTGGACAGAAACGTCAGTTGTTGTACCTGGAATCCGTTGAAGCCACTCTCCAAGTTTGAGAGTCACAGCCCCTAATGCTCCTATTTCCACTGGAATCACTTTTGACTTCGCCTTCTCATGCTCCTTCCTGATGCTACTGTCAGCTGGGATTGCCACATCTATCACTACTGCTGTTTTCTGCTCCCTATCAGCCACCACTATGTCTGGTCAGTGGCCAGCAGCTGGACACCTGGCTATCTGGAACTTGATGTCCCACATGCTCGTATCTCTGTTGTTCTCAACCATCTTGGACTTGGGAACATCTTGTGTCTATCATCTTGGACTTGAACTTGAACTTCTACCCCTGTCTGTGTCACAAAAATCAAAAATGTGACTCTGCTAAAATCATTGCTATTGGTTACTGTTTACATCATTACTGCTGTACACTTCACCATGGACTGTATGTAGGTGCCACCTGTTGCTGAGTGCTTCGTCTTGAATAGAATTGCATTTCTTTTGGACTTTGTTTTAACTATGACTACCTCCTTCTTCATCTCAGAAATTAAAAGTGCATTAACCTCTATTAAGCAGCTCACCTCGGTCCTTTTACAATGGCAGACAGACTTATGTTCCCAAATTGCATTGCTAGGGCCTCCTGAGTTTAATGTCCCACACACAATATCTACTAAAAACATCCCCAGGTTGTTCTACCAGGGCATCAGTTATTAAGGGCAAGAACAGATGCTCCCTTTCTGTTTTTGATTCTCAGGATGATGCCCCTGATTTGGAACTGTTTAACTGCTTTGCTCCACTGGCTGACTTACCTTCGTCACCACTACCACTACAAAATGGTGGCTGCACTGAGGTTTACAACAAAAATACCAATAAACAGCCAAGATTCCCATGTAACAAGTGTAGATCCTGAACTGCTTCTCCTTCTGACAAATGCCCTCGAGCTAGCACTTTATCACCGGATGGCAATGCAGTAACCTGAGAAATTCCTGTTGCTCTGGCTGTCTCTCCACCTGGTCTCGGACCATCTTCATCACTTGATGACATTAATGCTACACCCAGAGCTTTTGCTGCTGCTGTTAATCTTGCTCCATGCAGTCTGAGTCCCGCTGGGGTAGGACATGCACTGCCAAATCCACCAGTGAGTGTTTCCTCTCCAGTTAGTGTGAGTAATATCTTACAGCTAATTAACTACATTCCTATCACAACAGTGGGGACAGCAGCACTCCTGAAATTCTGAGATGCCATCTCTCATCGACTGGCATCCCACTGTCAGCATTCTTCTAATCAGAATCGCTTTATTTCTCTAGGCATGTTACACATACTAGGAATTTGTCTTGGTGTGTGCGTACATGATTGTCATACATAGTTGAGAGTAATAAGAGCAGACTATTTACATGTAAACAAGAAAAATAAAAATTATGAAATAAATATTGTTTATATGTTTATAATGTATATGTCTGTTTAACAGCAGCATATTTTAAAGTGCAGATTGTCCACTTCTGTTTGAGTGCCACAACTCTGGGGAAAAAGCTGCTGGCATGTCTTGTTGTGCAGACCTTGACAGACTTGAATCTTCTGCTGGATGAAAGAGGCAGAAAGAGATGGTGGCCGGGGTGAGAGGGGTCAGCTATAATCCTGCCAGCCCGCTTTGCGGCCCTGCTGTCGTAGATCTCTTGGGGCGATGGTAGAGTACACCTGATAATGAGCTCTGCTCTCCTGATTATGTGCTGGAGTTTGACTCGTTCTATAGTGCTGGAGGATTCAAACCAGATGGTTATAGAAGATGTGAGGATAGACTCAATGATCGCCATGTAAAACTGGATCATCAGAGTCTGAGGAAGGTTGAATCCCTTCAACTGGCACAAGAAGAACATCCTCTGCTGTGCTTTCCTGGCAATGATGGCTGTATTTTTTTCCCACTTGAGGTCTTTGGATATGGTTGTACCTAGAAATTTGTGTGACTCTACAAAGGAGACAGTAGAGCCACTGATACTAAGGGGTTTGAGAATAGGAGTCTTGTGTCTGAAATCCAACACCATCATTACAGTCTTTTCTGCATTTAGCAGCAGGTGGTTGTGTCTGCACAAAGGCTCCAGCTGTCCAACTTCCTTTCTATAGGCTGTTTCATCACCGTTAGTTATGAGGCCAATAACGGTGGTGTCATCAGCAAATTTGAGGATTTTTACAGTTGGCTCTCTGGAAACAAAGTCATTTGTATAAAGACTAAAGAGAAGGGGTGAGAGAACACAGCCTTGAGGTACACCCGTACTAATGATGCGGATGTCTGACATATGTCTTCCTAGCCGTACCTGCTGACTTTTGTTACTAAGGAAGTCAGTGATCCAGCGACAGATGGATTCTGGCACAGACAGTTGGAACAGTTTTACCTGCAGAAGCTCTGGTGCCACAGTATTGAAAGCGTAGCTAAAATCCACAAACAGCACTCTGGCATAGGTGTTTGGTCTGTCTAAATGTTGTAACATGAAATGTAAAGCCAGGTTTACAGCATCATCGACAGATCTGTTTGCTCTGTACGCAAATTGCAGGGGATCTAGGAAGGGATCTGTGATGGATTTTAGGTGAGTTAGGACCAAGCATTCAAAAACTTTCATCACTACAGAGGTCAGGGCAACTGGTCTATCGTCATTTAGTCCAGTAATTCTTGTCTTCTTAGGGACTGGGATGATGGTGGATGACTTTAAGCAAGTAGGTACAGAGCAGAGTTCCAGGGATTTATTAAAAATGTCTGTAAAAAACGATGCTAGTTGATCACAGCAGTGCTTTAAGGTTGAAGGTGAAATGTGGTCTGGACCAGCAGCTTTTCTCATCTTTTGTCTCCTAAACAGCCTGTTAACATCCTGCTCTTTGATGTGAAAATCATTTGAGAGAGATGGGGTGGAAGGTGAAAGGGTAGGATGGGAGGTGAGAGACTGAGTGATGTCCCTAGTGTCTTCAAATCTGCAATAAAACTTGTTTAGGTCATTGTTGAGTTGGAGATCATTCAGGTGAAGAGGGGGTTTTCTCACTTTGTAGTTGGTAATCTCATCAAGACTTTTTCAAGATGAAGCTGGGTTGTTAGCGGCAATTTGGCTTTTCAACCTGTTGGAGTACTCTGCCTTTGCTATTTTAATCCCTTTCTCTAGCTTGTACTTTGCCTCTTTGTAGAGAATTCTGTCCCCACTTTTGAATGCAAGATTTTTTTCTGAACGAAGCTGTCTGAGTTTAGCTGAAAACCAAGGTTTCTCATTGCGGTATCTCACCCGAGTTTTTGTTGGGATGCATATGTCTTCACAAAAACTAATATATGATGTCACTGTGTCAGTGTATTCATCCAGGCTGCCTTTTGCTTTCTCAGAAGCAGACCAGTTTGTGGATTCAAAGCAGTCCTGAAGCCTATCAATGTCTCCATTAGCCCACTTTCTCACTGTGGTGATCACAGGCTTGTTGGTGTCAAATTTTTGCCTGTATGATGGGATCAGATGCACAAGATTGTGGTCAGAATGTCCAAGAGCTACTCGTCTGACAGCATGATAAGCATTATTAATTGTAATGTAACAGTGGTCGAAAGTATTTTTTCCCTTCTTAGTACAAGTGACATGCTGTCTGTACTTCTTCATTTCTTTTGTTAGATGTGCATTGTTAGTTACCCATAATGGTGAGTAGCGAGCCTGTATGTTTCTCTTCCACTTTCATTATTTGTTCAGACAGCAGTTTTAGTGTGTTGCGCACACAAGCATTGGGTGGTATATAAACTCCGACAAGAATAAAAGAAGCAAATTCTCTGGGAGAGTAAAACGGTTTGCAGATAATGAACAGTGACTCTAGTACAGGAGAACATGATTTTAACAGTACCGTGACATCTTTACACCAGCGTTCGTTCACATAGAAGCAAATTCCACCTCCTTTATTTTTTCCGCTTTGCACCAGAGTTGCGCTGAGAGTTGAGCAGGCTTGGAGAGTTCGACAGGAACATGAGCAGGCTCGGAGAGCACGACAAGAACTTGCACTGTGACTTGAGCTGTGTCAGGAACTTGTTCTGTGACCTGAGCTACATCAGGAACTTGTGCTGTGAGCGGAACTGCGTCAGGAACTTGCGCTGTGACTTGAGCTGCGTCAGGAACTTGAGCTGTGACTTGAGCTGCGACAGGAACTTGGGCTGTGACTTGAGCTGCGACAGGAACTTGCGCTGGCTCTGTGAGTGTGGGAACAGGCGCTAAGATTTGCGTGGGAACAGGCATTGAGATTTGCGTGGGAACAGGAGCTGAGATTTGCGCGGGAACAGGCGCTGAGTTTTTGCGCACTAGAATAAGCTCTGTGACTTGTGCTCGCACTGGAACAGGAGTGGGTTCCATGACTTTTACAGTCTCTTTGATGTTTAAAGGAACGATCTTTGCGACTCTGGCCAGAACGGATGCTTTAGCCTGAACTGGAATAGTGACAAGTGCTGGAACAGTCTCTGTGGCCATGAAGTGAACAATCTCTGTGGGCATGACTGAAGAGGGCTCTGGCCCGGTGACTTGAATAGGAAATAACTCCACGTGAGTGACCTTGGCTTTAACAGGAGCGGAACTTGGAACTGGAACTGGCTCCCTGTGAGCGACTTTGTCGTTAACAAGAGCAGGTTCAGGGAAAGCGACTGTGGAGGGAATGGCTACTGACCCTTGTGGCAATCCATACTTGGGTTCAGACATAGTCTTTGTCGCGAATTCTGAAGGCGAAACAGGAACAGGAGCTGGCTCCATGGAAGCAACATGGGCTGAGATGGGAGTGAGCTCGGAGAGAGAGGCTGTAACTTGCGTAGCTTCTGACCCTTGTGGCAATCCATGCTTGGTTTCAGATGTAGTATTTGTCACAGGCTCAGGTGAAGAGAGAACAGGAACAGGAGCGGGCTCCGTGAGAGCAACCTGGGCTGACACGGGAGTGGGCTCGGAGAGAGAGGCTGTGATTTGCTTAGCTTCTGACCCTTGTGTCGATCCATGCTTGGGTTCAGACGGAGTATTTGTCACAGGCTCTTGCGAAGGTGTTGCCCCGGTGCGGTTCTGAGCTCTGGCGTGGACTTAGACTTGGAATCTGGCGTAGACTTGGGCTCTGGTGTAGACTTGGGCGTGGTAACCTCCTTTTCGGACATTTGAGGGGGCTTGGAGCGAAAGCCTCTTCTCTGGACATTAGAGGGGGCTTAAGAGTGAAAGCCTCTTTTTTGGCCATTAGAGGGAGCTCGGGAGCGGTTGCCTCATTGTTAGCCTGCAGAGGAGACTCTGGAGTGCCCTCGTCACTGCACTTATCCTGGTTCGTTCGCTGGGACAGCGCCTCGGTGCACTCAGCCACCCCCCCAAAAAAAATTTTCTTGGGGTTGTTCCCTCTTCGGGGGCTCTGGAGCGATCTTGGGAGTGATTGCCTCTTTCATGGCCTCTGGAGGGAGCTTTAGAGCGGTTACCTCCCTTTTTGCTTCTGGAGGGGTCTCTAGAGTGATTGCCTCCAGGCTAAAGGCATCGCAAAACCAGCCGAGTGCCTCACCAAAGTCTTTAGGATTTTGCACAAATGGATGCTGCCTGGTGAGAAATTCTTCGGAATATGCAGGTCCAGTGAGCCAATGTATCATGCATCTCACCCATATGGGGTCCGAAGGTCTAGGTGCCTTAGACTTTCCCGGAAGAGTCGGCAGTGGAGTAAGAAGACGCATGGATGTTCCTTCACCCCATCATACAGCTCCGGTGGTTTCATCTCCCACTGCTGCAGAAACAGGGATGGTGGTCATGCATCTGACCTGGATCCATGGAGATCCTGCTGCATCTCTGTCTACGCAAACTATTCTGTAAGGTTTCTGGTGCCTTAGCAGCATGGTCGAGATACAAGTGCAGGATCGGGACACGGGGGTAAGAGCTGTATAGTGTTCATTAAAACACAGCAGGCAAAGGTACAATAACGGCAGGCTAAGGAGTAATCCAAATACAGAAACGGGTTGAGCGATCAGCAAACAGAGTGAAAGGGGGAAATCCAAAGAGTAGTCAGAAATACAGAAACAAAGTCAAACACAATAATCAAAACACGGGTATAAACGCTCGGCAAGACAACACTAAGGCTAGTCAAATGCTTCGCAAGGACGAAGCACAAAAGGCAGTCCTTTTAAACATGGCATAATCAGTCCATGAAATGAGATGCACCTATCTCCCCTTAGCAGTCCTCGTGGCTGGGAGCAGGTGCTGATAGGAACTGTAGTCTGTGTAGTTCTGGTGTTCTCCGTAAATATATGGAAGTGAGCACCATGCACGTGGCCGTGATTTCACGGTGCGCGGTGCATAATTAAGGAGCGGTTCGTGACAAACCAACTTCAACGGAAATCTGATAAATTCTCTAGAAGGATTTTGAAAGAGTTCATAACGAACTGGCCAATTTCCTGTTGAGTGGAAATAATACAAAACAAAGTTGAGTATGTCTGATAATGTCAGACAACAATGTCCCTACCAAAAATCATGAATATTGGATGAACCTTCTGGCAACGAAAGAGATAAACTCATTCTGAAATGTTAGTGGGTGCTCTGGAGTCCACTGGCTACACCCAAGGAAACTGATGATCCACTAATCAAATGTTGCCAAAATTTGACAAGTGTACCGAACTTACTGCGATTCTAGGTATCAATATCAAATATTCAAAAATGGCTTTTCACCTAGGGGGCACTGATGTGCTGATGAGGCAAGTCTACACTTAAATGCCATGTCAAATCAAAAGTTGTTATAAGACAATGCATGTGTACAGTTTCATGAGTTTTCGGGTCTCGTAAGACCCTCAAAACTCAGCGTGAAAATTAAAACAAAATCACCCATCCAACATGGCTGACTGTCTGTTGGGCAAAGGTACATGTAACCAAGGCTGCGGCACATTACCTTTAATTTTGCATGCTCCTGAGCTCACTCCCTTATGCCCTGAAAGTTCTCTAAAATCTAAATGTTGAAGTGCTGCCTCAATTCTTCAGGGGACGAGGGATCGAGGACTGATTTTTACTGTAAAATATCCTTCACTGGAGGTATGTCCAAAATCTACTCGGGAGAAGACTTTGTGGAAGAGAAATTCACCCTTGGTGACACCCATGCATGATGAAAACACTAGTTGTAAGGAGAATTAGCAAAAGATATGTCAGTTCATCAATATACCTGTAAGCATATAAGATTAGTTTTATTCATCATTGCTCACAACAGCAACAATTGTGACCTGTTCATGGTGCTCTGTTCGTTTTCTGTTACATATGTATTTTTAATATAATGTTAATTAAAAATGAAGCATGAGGAAATAATTTGACTGAATGTTAATGGGATTTCAAATACTCTGTCATTTGTAGCAAATGTATGTGCAAATGCAAAAATATATAAACTACTTTTAAAAGCAAATGATTTTTTTATTAGTTTATTCTTAACCAGGCAAATAAGGCTTTATAAAATGTCAGAAACGTAATTACCACTGAACATTGTTCCAAGTCATATATAAAAAAACTACTGTGTTCAGTTTGTGTTTGCTGTGTGCATAGTTTTGTTGAAGGGCAAGAGAGCATCTGAGACATCATCCTGTCTCCATGACAGCTGTAAGTAGACAAGAATGTATACCAAAAAACATTGTTGTGCATAGAGCATTCTCAAATAAATTATGTAAGGCTGGGGATGTGTACAGTCATACACTATTTGTGTGCATAACAAAGAAAATAGAAAACAGATGGAATAATACAACACAAATTCCAGAAAAGTTGGGAAGTTTTTGAAGTTGAATAAAATGAAAACTAAAAGACTTTCAAATCACATGAGCCAATATTTTATTCACAACAGAACATAGA
>JAQMYM010004997.1:0-11552 GCA_030014255.1 Parauchenoglanis ngamensis
GATGCTGGGATTGGCTCCAGCTTCCCCGCGACCCAGACGGATAAAGCGGTGTAGATAATGGATGGATGGATGGATGTATTGTATCTTGTTGAAAGATGATAAACATTTGCTTATCTTATTTGGTTTGTTTGGAGAGAAAAATGTAAAATACTTTAATACCTGAGCAAAAAGTTATTAGTTCACGTGTAAGCAATGCTATGGAAATCACTGTATTTATTTTAGGATATCTTGTCATTTGTTTTCAGTAGGTAAGAATTTGTAAGAATGTAAGATTTGTGCTGTTTTATTTTCTATTAATGATAATTAAAAAAAACCCGAACAATTCTTGGAGTGTTATTTACCTTACCTTTACATGACACATAATGTAATAAATACAACACAATCAGTCACTGAAAGCAGATCACTATTTGCACCACACTTACATTTATATTTATAGCATTTGGCAGATGCCCTTATCCAGAGTGACCTACATAAGCACTACTGAATGATATTGCTTTTTTCATGAATCATACAAAAGGATGAGTGTGGAGGCGATTGAGAGCCAGGACCATCGACACAGATGCCTATCTCCAAATAGAGAGACACAACAGTGAGACAAGGATGCTGCTTTTAGGAAAGTATTTGGATATTTTGCACATCCAGATAATAGTCTCTATGTGGATGACAGCTATTCAAGACCTTAGGACAAGGTACAAAGTACAAGGTGACTAAGAAAATAACCACTTGGATTAGTGCACATGGATTTATTG
This sequence comes from Parauchenoglanis ngamensis, assembly GCA_030014255.1. Taxonomy (NCBI): domain Eukaryota; kingdom Metazoa; phylum Chordata; class Actinopteri; order Siluriformes; family Auchenoglanididae; genus Parauchenoglanis; species Parauchenoglanis ngamensis. The sequence continues at coordinate 750 of JAQMYM010004997.1, forward strand.
AGACTTTGTTAAAGTATGGGATGGTGTTAATAGCACAGATCTTCATGATATTTGAACAGACATGACCACTGAGCAAGAATCTGGACACAGAAGGGATAGACATACCACTTGCTCACAGACTGGTTAGGACTACACAAGAATGTTTGAAAAGCATGTCAAGAGACTTTGTCTCCATCAAGGCACCAGCAGACAGATTTGTCCAGAGGCAAATAAGAAATTGCAGGAACAGAATAATTACATACAAGTGGAAGCCACCAAACAGGAGAAAGAAAAAGCTGATCAGGCCTGGAGAGATGGCTCATGTTCAGACTATCACAAGTCCAGAGAAGACTTTTGAGATCATTGTACTTAATCTTGTCAAGGACACAGTCTTTGAGCCAATGCTGACCTGCGTCTTTTGGATCCTAGAAACTCCTCCCAAGTGAAGTTCTAACGCTTACAGTGTTAACCTTTCAAGAGTGTTGAAAGTGTCAAATCAACAGCAAATTAAGCAGTTTTTCCTTACAGTGGCAAAGACTGGAAATGACCATTACAAGAGTATGAGAACAGACAGTGGAGAAGGAGAATGAAGAGGAGAAGGTTAAAATCTGCTGTAAAAACAGGAGAAAACTCTTACAAGGAGTGCCCACAGTATTGATACATTAATTCACAGGCAGTACAATGTGCTGACAAAGATGCCTACCACCTCCTTGCTGTAGCATACAAATTTCTGCTTACCCTGCCTATCACTCAGGCCACACTCAAGTTCGTTAAAAACAGACTTGGAAGCACAGCAGAACGTAGAGGGACATCCTGCTCACCCGCTCACATGTTGATGTGATCAATAACAAAGTTGCAGAGATAAACGTGATATCCTTGGAAAGGCTTTACAATAGGCATTTGAAAGTCAGGTCAGGCTTTTTGTTTGGCTAATGAAAATTTTATTTATTTTAGAACATTTGTTTTCAGTAAGTAAGAATTTGTAAGAATGTAAGATTTGTGCTGTTTTATTTTCTATTAAATATAATAAAATAAGTAACAATAATTAATTTCTGGAGTAAAATAAAGAAAAACCCTACGAACGTGTATAAACATTTGACTGGTACAATAGGTCAACTCTTAACATAAGAGAACATGCTGTGCATGAAATGAATTTTGATATTGAGGGGATCATCACATAACCATCCAACTGATGGAATTTATTGAGCCATTTACCTGGTAACATTTAAGCAAAGATTCGTTTAGTTGTATTGAAGGTCCTTTATTATGACTATGAATGCACAAAAACATTAGGTTCTAACATTAGTGTTACACCCCGCCCTTGGGTGGCCCTATGGGGTGAACACTGACCCAAACCAACCATAAACACCTTTAAAACAACCAAATCTATATGCCTTATTAACATTGCATTAAGAACACAAAAAACACACAAACAAAACAAAAGTGCCACAAAACCAACTCCCAAACTAAAAGGCAGCATGACCAGCAACTCCCAAAAGAAAAGCCTCTACAACTGGAGCAACTGGAGCTAAAACCTGTCGCTTTTAACGGCTGCTTAGTGACCTGGCAAGGTGCACCAGCTACAGAAAGATTGAGGAAAATACAAAGAATAGACAGAACACCCCCACACTTAAGACAATGAATAAATAGTTAGTCACATAAAATTTTAAGACATACAGCTCACTGTGACAAATGCCTTCATACTATTTATTTATTGCTATTTGATTACCCATCAACTTGAACATCAATAAGGCCACAGAAAAAAGGTACTGCTTCTTACAAAAAGGTGTTTAGGGGTCAGGGGTGATCACAAAGTCTTTCAATGGGACCAACAAGATCTCAAAGACACAAAAGGGCCTAAAAAGATCACAGCAACAAGCGTTGATCACGACCAAAACAAGCCAAACCAGTGAGTGCCACTCCCACTTGACACAAAATGGCCACCGCCATCAGGTTAACAAATAGTTACTGTATTTAACTACAGCAAAACAGTAACACGGGTGACCCAACACAAAAGTGAACTGCAACAGCCACAAACCAAAATGGTCACAAGTAGATCAACTATGAAAGTTGCTGTAATACACCAACAGCAACACACAGACACAACAAAACTGAATTGTCACTACCACAATGAAAATGGGCACCTAGGGTTAGGGTAGTAAACCAGCAACACACACACTGTGGCCTGACAAACTGGGAGGCCACATTCACAACTCTAAAGTTCAATGATCTGTGGAGTGACTACATCCCACACAACTAATTAATCACTCAAGTGACCAAACCGAAAGTAGACTGCAACAACCACAACACAAAATGGTCACAATGTAGTCAGCCACTACACACAAATGTTACCAACTTTTAGCTAAGCAGCAACTAAAAATGTGGACTTCATTTACCACAAAACAAAGGTCACACATTACAAGTTACTGCACCCAAAAGTATTTATCACAACAACACAAGACAAAATGACTAAAAAAAAGGTACAGTCATCTCATACAAAAAGATCACCCAAGTTGTTATGTAAAGTGTATCATTACAAGGGAAAGAAGCTTTAGAGAGACACCTCAATGCCATAACTTAAAAAATCTTTTTTTATAGCTGCAAACCCTGCAAGCATTGTATATGCTGTACATCCAAAGAATCTCTTTAGTGCACCTACATTCCTCTTAATACACCCGGATAATTTGGGGTTTATAACTATTTATTAAATATTTTAACCATTTCACTGCAACCACTTCTGCTCAATGATGCACAGCAATGTATTGCACATACAACTGCACATATTTGCACTTACTTTTTCTGCCTTCACACTTTTTATATGCTTTATGTTATTTTTTTTATTTTTATTTTCTACTTCAATACTAGTAAGTTCTGTTTATGTAAATGTTATGTAAAACTTTATGTAAAATTTTTATGTAAATTCTGTTTTGTATGTCTCCAGACAGTTGACAAAAGCACATCATATTGTGTATGGTTTTGTGTGTGTGTGTGTGTGTGTGTGTGTGTGTGTGTGTGTGTGTGTGTGTGTGTGAGAGACCAAAAACAAAAATCTGATTTTGATAGATAACTTACATATGCAGTTCTGTACATATTTTTTGATACATTCATGGAATTGATGTGATATGCCATGTCCTTATTAAGGGAATGTACGGTTATGTAAACAATCAAAAACAAAATGATACATCTTGTAATGTTTCCTGATGTATTTCAGGTCATTGTGTTGTGAATGATAAATTGTTTTTGTTGCAAGAGAACTTTTGCTAGAGAAGTGAGCTGCTTAAGTGGGCTGCATGTAAAAAAAAAAACAGCTTTGAAACGTGACCTCTACTGAGAAATCCTTGCCTTTTCTTTGGTCAAATAAATACAGTGCAGTCAGTGTATCATGCCATATATTTATTATTTTTTCATTATTATAATCATTAAAATGGTATAAATTGTTTTACAGTTTGTAATAACAATGAAACTGAAAACAAAACATGCATTCATAAAACTGACTAATTAATTAGAAATGAGTAATGAGTGCTCTCTACTGGCACTTTTATATCTGCAACAGCATTTAAGGTGGAACTGCAAATTTGAATAAGAGACAAACAAGCAAAGAAGAAGTCAACTTCAAACTCATTTTGTGTGAGAAATGAAGGATGAGCAGAAATTTAAACTGTTTCTTTTTTAGCGTAAAGTTTAGTTAATGTCTGCCAGAGTCTAACAGTGCAGATTCCGACTCTTGCTTTCGTTGATTTTTTTCCACTATTGAATAAGAATATGAGGCTATGACATATATGAATCTTGCTGGGCTGCATTACTGATTGATAAACTACCTAAAACACATGCTTTAATGGGGAGTTTTAATAAATGATGAAAGATATTTACTAGGCCACGAACTTACGCAACACCCTAATAAAAGCTTTCAGCTCATCCATTCAAACCTACATTCATGTATTCTGTTAGACTGCTGTAATTACTGCTGCAAAGGTGTGTATATAGAAAATGCAATAAGCAACAAAAAACTCCTAAGAATGTTCAGGAAAAAAACTCAAATAAATCAGATAAAACTGTAATTGAGGAAAAAATTAGATCATGTCTATGAACTGTTGTAATTCTTATGTACTTTAACACAATTTAAAATCAAAACATTGTTAGTGCTTCTGCGGAAGACTGGAATCTTCAATTATTGGCACGAATGGTGACTTTCAGATTAACATCAGCCACCTGGTGGAAAAAAGAAAATCTCTTAATTTTCATTTCCTTCACATTGTTAGACAAGAGAAATCCAAACAGGCACATTGGTTTATTACAGAAACATAAAATTAAAATTATTTTTATTTTACTTTTTAAAATTGTAAAGCGGCTTTTTTTACTTTTTAAAATTGTAAACTGCAGGCACATTGGTTTATTACAGAAACATAAAATTAAAATTATTTTTATTTTACTTTTTAAAATTGTAACTGACTTTATTTACTTGCAGGAGAATGTATTTAACAACAGATGAATTTTCAAAAATGGGTATATAGCATAATATTTCCAATATAAGGTAGTACACTGCAGTAGTCTGGCATTTTCTCATTTCACAAAAGATGATGCATGTGTGTGGAACCAAGAAGAAAACTACAGTAAACGGTACTGTCATGTCAGTTCTGTCTGTAAACACAAACTTCAATTCCCAGCATCCTCTCCAAGTAATGTACTACAGGATTTGTCATTTAATATGTCAAATCACCCTGTTACCTTGTGCTCACTACCCAGAATACACACACACACACACACACACGATACTACCATGGTTTTTCCATAGTACTTTATGATAGAAATGGATAAAATGACTTACTTCAATAATGCTGAAGGTGTTCATGAAGACGTCTCCATCGATGCCAAGTGCAGTCACTTTGTGCACTGGTATACGGTGTTCGAATGTGCAGTATTCCAGGCCATTCACCATCACCTGAACAAATAAATCGCAACCTTATTTAATCCAATGGTTTAACATCTTGGCCCTCATATTTCATTTCATCACACATATTTCCATATCATCACACCTCATAGCCTTCTGGTTTGATAACCATGATGATATCAAAGGCTCCTCCTCTGACAAATGGGCCTCCTGGTGTCTCGTAATAATTCTCCCATCTCCCATTCCTGCGGCTGTTACGGACTACAGAGTGCATGCGGGGCATGAAGTGGAAAGCGATGTCATGATCCATAGTCGGCCCAGTCAGCAAATTTATTGAGAAGCTGAAAGAAATCATTTGAATATTTTAATGACTGTATCCGATTTTATTGAGAAAGCCTGAAGTAATCTGTTACATTTTGACCAATAATTGAGCATACCCTTGACAATCTGAAGGAACAACCCCTTGGAAGAACAAAGCCACTCCAGGTCTCAAGCCTCCAGGGATTTTTCCCAAATATGGTTTCCTCTGTTGTGGTTAAGCATCATTCATTTTTTAAGGATAAATCTCATTGGATTATATTATCATAAAGATAGCCTTGTTCAGTCATTCTAAAGATGAAAATGTTACTCACAGGGTTGCAGACAGGATGTGTCACATGAAACTGGGTGTCAGAGACCTTTGTGCGTGAGATGCCAGAGTTTAGTTCCTTACCAATAGTAGATGTGTGCCAGTTCTGGAGAGAGAAGAAGCAGGAAAAATACTTCCTTGGCTTACAAAGGCAAAAACTATCATAGTAAAAAATACAAGGAGAACTGCAGGTGAAGAAGAGGCAAGTGGATTGCACATATAAATAGAGTATAATACACAGTAAATACACAACTATTGCTTAAAAGCGATGTACCTTGTGCATATGCACCACGAAATTCAGTTTCACCTCAAATTGGTCTCTGAAGCTGCATGTCATGTTTCTGGTTCAGTTATCTGGTAAAGTTATGTGAATGTGCTTGGATGGTTGTATCCAGTTATTAAACTGTTTCCGTTGAGCCACATGTAGTAGTCCTGTGTGTGTGTGTTTATCATTACCAGCACATTACATATTGTATTAAATGTAAATCCTTTTATTAATAAATTAGTAAAAGCTTTTTTAGTCTTACAACTATGACTATGACTACAACAAATTCCATCCATCCATCCATTATCTACTACCATCTATTATCCACGACTGCAACAATTTAAAAAATAGACACATCACGGTATATTTAACTTACTGTAACAATACCAACAGTGATCAATATGACATCTCCCTGAATCCGAAGTGCAGTCACTTTCTTCACTGGTATGCGGTGCTTGAACAGTAAAGTCCTCTGCCCATTTATATAAACCTGAGAAGAACAGATACTGTAGGTAATTCTTTTAAATTCATTTACATTATGTGCATTCTCTTATTCTTTTACTCCTCATACCTCATAGCCTTCTGTTTTTGTCACAATAAAGATGTCAAAGGCTGATCCTATTGGAACGGGACGCCCAGGTGTAATTTCTTGTTCCTCCCATTTTCCATTCCTGCGACTGTCACAGGTGATCCAGTCATCCATCCTGAAGTGGAAAACGATGTCGTCGTCATCCTTCCGCCCGGTTTTAAGATCCAATATAAATCTGTGTGTAAAAAGTAAAAACATCACATCAGACTAAATATGTAAGAATAAGTCAGTGTGATCTCATATTTTTTATTAGCTCCATGTTTACATTACTGAAAAACATACTGGTGTATTATTTTGTATGTCATGTGATCAATACTATGAATACATACGAATTTCCTGCTGAAAAAACAACCCCTTGGACGTACAAAGCCATTCCTGCTCTCAGCCCTCCAGGAATTGTGTCAATGTAAGGAATGATCTGTGGGGAGTGTAAGCATATTACATACTACCACTGGTGATAATAATTGGTGATAAAATGTTTTTACAGAAACCAAACCACACTTAAGCTTACTGAACTGGACCTCTTCACACACAATATTAATTATTCATTTCTATCTAATTAGCAAGACAAATACCCAGAAAGCTACTTGATTTCTGTATTTCGTTTGACCTTAAATATAAATTTAGCTGTAAATCTTACTGCCCACCTGGTCCAACTTTGGCACTATTTTTATTTTGTTTTAAAAATGAAGAATGAATTTGTTTTGTTCAACCCGTTTAATGTGATTTAGGTATTTGATGTGAATGGTTCTTACTCACAGGACTGTTAACAACATTTGTAACCTCTGACTTTATAGTAGAGGAAGACCATCGTGACATGCCCATGTTGGACATTATTTTTATCCTTAGTTCATTAAAGAGGGAAGGCATGGAGAAGTCCTGTGGGAAAAGAAATTAAGTGCTACATAAATAAATGAAAATACATGTTTACAATGTGCTGACAACCATTAATCAGGTCATCATTTCATTTATTTAGCTTTGTTTTTACCCCTGTACCCATAATGAGAGAAATTTGTGTAGTAGAACAAATAAACTGCTTTGTAATATGAGGAATTAAAAGGTGATTTCCATTTTAGGACTTTTTTAAAAATATACAATTAGAGGCTCTGGTAATTTAAGGGTTAGATTTTTAAATCAAATTTCACATGTAGCTATTAAAAAATTCAACCAAACCAATATGTATGCATGAACAGGAATTATATATAGTTACATATAATCTTAACTGACCCATGACTGGCCCACTCTGACATTGTGCTTCCCATCAAAGTTGGAGGGGGCAAACTTGCTGGCTTCACTCAGTCCCACGCCACTAACAGCTCTGTATAGGACCAAGTATTGCTCTGCTGGTTCCTGGATTGCTGCAGTGATCTCTGGTGATGGAGAGGATCAGAGTCAGAGTGCAAGACAGGACGAGGAGTCAAAGAGAGGGTATTCAGTTGCTAATCATTAGGAGTGCATTAACACAAAGGTGATGTATGTGACTTTAAAGACACTTGTTATTCATCTAGTTTGACAGCTTTTTGCAAACCATGTTGCTTATAGAATTCCATACATCACTCCTTTCAGATTTGGGGAGACACTTTCGGTCTTTGAAACTGGGTTCTAGTGCAGTGGTGATCTTGAGCCATGTGAGGTTGGTGCTATCCTTCCACTGAGCAAGGTTTTAATATTTTTTTGAACCTCACAATATAAACAGAATCACCATCATCATCCAAGGACTCCAAGACATCAAATGACATAATGTTGGCAACACCACTGATTGGACTGGGACGTGGACCTGGACTGCGGCATGGACTTGAACAGGGACGCTGGCTTGGACTCTGGCCTGGACTTGGACTCAGGCTTGAACTTGGAGTTGGACTTAGGCTTGGACTCAAGCGTGGACTTGGACTCTGTCATAGACATGGACTCGACATAATCCTCGAAGCCTGGTGGAGGACGATGACATAATCCTCGAAGCCTGGTGGAGGATGACGACATAATCCTCGAAGCCTGGTGGAGAAGCGACGACATAATCCTCGAAGCCTGGTGGAGGAACAACAACATAATCCTCGAAGCCTGGTGGAGGAGCGACGACATAATCCTCGAAGCCTGGTGGAGGAGTGACGACATAATCCTCGAAGCCTGGTGGAGGAGTGATGACATAATCCTCAAAGCCAGGAGCATGCTCTAGCGCAAGAGCCTCCCTTTATTCCACTGGAGGGGGCTAAGGAGCAGTGGCCTCATTCTCAGCCATGGGAGGGGGCTCAGGAGCAGTGTCCTTGTTTTTGGCTACTTGAGGGGGCTCAGGAATGGTTGCCTCTTTCTCGGCCACTTCAGGGGGCTCAGGAGTGGTTGCCTCGTTCTTGGCCACTTGAGGGGGCTCAGGAGCAGTTGACTCGCTTTTGGCCTGCCTCGAACACTCTGGTGTGCCATCGTCACTGCATACCTCCTGGTCGGCTTGCTGGGAGAGCTCCTCAGTTTACTAAAACCCCCGACCTCCAATTCCCCCCCCAAAATGTAATTGGGGTTTTTCCCTCTGAATGGCCTGATGAAACTGTTTAAGCATATCGCCAAATTCCTGAGCATTTCTGATGCTTGGGTGCTGCACACTAAGGAGGTCACCAGCCATTGGCATGCTGGTCCTGTGACCAATTGGACTATGTACCTCACCCATATGTTGTCGGCTGGTTTAGGTTCCATCAAGTCCTCAAAAAAATGACATTGGAGTAAGAAGCCATTGGGGGAAAGTTCACACTGTCATATGGTGTTGGGGCAGGCAGGCAAAAGAGTAATCCACAAAACAGAAAGAATGTCGGGCAAATAGAGCAACACAGGGAAGGCAAAATGCAAAATCCAACTAACAGAAAAATCAGAACAACTGATACTAAACAAAAGGTAAGGCAAGGCAAGTCTATTTATAGATCACATTATCATACACATGGGTCATTCAATGTGCTTTACAGATACAAGTTCAAAAATACAAGGAGAAAAAAAATAAAGATAAAATAGAAATAAAACAATTGAACATGTGCTATGAAATATTTTAAAATATTTTAAACATCAGGCACAGTAGAATATTGCAACTCAGCAGTCAAGTGTGGGAAAAGCAATAGAGAAAAAGTGCAGTTTTAGCATCCCTTTAAAACTTGTCACATTTGGTACAGATCTGATATAAATGGGCAGTTGGTTCCAGCATTGAGCAGCATGGTGGCAAAATGCCATTTCACCATGTTTAGTTTCAGTTCTTTTCACCATCAGCTGGCTTGATCCAGTAGATCTAAGGGACCTACCAGGATTATATACATCAGGCATATCAGAGTTTCAACTAGGGCCCAACCCATTTAATGACTTGTACAGAATTAGTAGTACTTTGAAATCAATTCTGTACTGATCTGGAAGCCAATGCAGGGACCTGAGAATTGGCGTGATGTGATCTCTTTTCTTATTTCTGGTTAGAACTCTTGCAGCTGCATTTTGAATGAGCTGGAGCAGTCTAATGGACTTTTTAGAAATTCCGGTGAGCAGAGCATTACAGTAACCAACCCTGCTGGAAATAAAGCCATGTATAAGTTTTTCAAGGTCTTGATGGGACACAAAATCTCTGACTTTAGCTATGTTTTTAAGATGCCAGAATGCTGACTTCGATATCGATTTAATATGTTCACAAAAGACAAGATCACTGTCCATGATTACACCAAGATTTTTAACATGCATTGTTGTTTTAAAGGTTCTAGATCCTATGTAGGTGCTTAGATTTAATCTTCCCTCTTTGTTTCCAAACAGTATTATTAAAAGGCTTGGAAATAGCAGACAGAGGCCAAACTAATGCTTCGCAAAGTCATTGAGAAACTGAGAGTCTTTAAAACACTGCATGAGTGTGCATGAATTGGATGCAAGTGACAGTCACATGATACGGGCCTGGGAGTGTGTGTCGGCCATCCTGGTGGGATGCAATTGTTCATAGGTATTGTAGTCCTTAGTAGTGGTTCGTGCCAAAATGTGGAAGTGTGTGCTTCTGCGCTATGCGCAATGGCGATTATCACGGAGTTCACGTAGTGCGCTATGCATGCAGCAAGGGGAACCACCTAACAGTTTTCATAAACAAGTGTGTGTTTTCCTACCCTGTGTGTGTATGTGTGTGTGCCTACTTGTACTCTGCCGTCTCAGAAATCAAAGAATTTATTTATTTATTACGATTTGAGTTGTGTTTTGTACAATACAATTTTGCATTATTCTCTGTGTATTATATAGTCTCAATCCCATGACTGAGGTTTTAACCCACCTTCAACTGTGAAACAGTTTCTAATGAGCAGCCCATGAAGTCCATCAGATAACTGAGCTCTCATTTAGTAGATCTGTACACATTAGGTTTGGAAGATTTTGTGATATTATATTATATAATATAATATTATATTATATTATATTATATTATATTATATTATATTATATTATATTATATTATATTATATTAT
>JAQMYM010004998.1:0-11551 GCA_030014255.1 Parauchenoglanis ngamensis
TGACAATAATGCTGACTGTAATTCAAATCACTGGTTTATGGAAGGTCTCCAGTGTCAGCACTTTGTCACAGTCACAGCAATGTCTTTTGGATGGAAGACATTTCTCTGTAATGACAAGCTGTGTTTTTTGTCTTATTAACTTCAGCAGAGAGAAGAAATACAGGCTGATGAGGGATCTGCCATTTACAGCTGCTATAATGTAAGTGAGAACAGGAACTAACTTGTTTAACAGACTTTGCACAACATTACCTATAACTATAATAAACAGATGAAATCTGTTGATGTGCTGTTCTTTAATAACCAAAAAATGTAGTCACTTGCAAAGGTATAAGAGGAATAAAATGCAGTTTTAGGAAAATAGCATTTGCTTCACTTCATCACACCACTTGTGAGTGATTATTTTCCTATAACAGCACGTGCTGAGTGGTTTATTCCTTACTTAAGTTGCAGATAACTTTGACATAATAGTTCAAGTGGATTATTTGAAACATTATTACAACATAACATGCAATTAATTCAGCAATTTTTAGAAACGTAGTACAATATTAATGCATATAAAATTGTCCTAAATGTGTCTTCCTGAGCAAGTAAGAAAAAAAAGAAACAAAAGGGGAAAAATCTATGCGGTTAAAGACCGAGGAGATTTAAATGGATTTCTGGCAACCACGCTTTCAGCCAAATGTCGGCGCAGTGCATTGTGGGTAGGTCAGGGAAAGCGGAGCGTAGGACGCCATGTGCTTGTGAGTGTGACAGAGAGCCTGACAAGTTTGTGTAGCGTTATTAGCAGTTCCGATTTGTTTATTTGTTCGGAAAGAAACGACAGGAACGAAAAATGTACTGCGCTTTGCACTGCATCCGGAGCTCGCTGCGGACAGCCGCAAAAACACACCGGTGAGTAAAAAAAACAGTCAAGCAGGAATCACTCATAAAAGAACCGGTGCGAGGCTGTATCTCAAATCGCGTGCTCCTCCTCATATAGGTGCACTCCAGCGGATGTGTTATGAGCAGCCCGCGTGCCCTACCTAGTGCACTTGGCATGCGTGCGGCTACGTTTTTGGAATTCGGCCGTCAATTTTGCGGCTAGTTTTGTGTCATTCAAGCACAGGAACTGTGTTTAATGCGACATTAATGTGCTTTGTATATATTGGTTAACATGCTTTAGTTTTAAGACAGCTCCAGATTAATAAGTTGGAGCTACTTTATGTTAACATTCGTTGAATTAGTGTGCTAGTCAGCAGGAGTGAGCTAGCTTGCTAGCTAGCACTCAAATCTGCAGCATCACACAGTGCTTAGCTGTGTGTTCTCACTTTTCCTAAATCTTTCTGTCCACTGAGACAACTTTATCTTTATATCTAATTATGCTCTAGGATTTCTCTCAGACTCCTAGCTGGCAGGCTAGCTCGTTAGCCTCGTTAGCTTCGATAGGAATGGGATGGAGTCTGTGCAAGGTCAAATATCAGCAGTGTGTCCTTTTAATGCTTTTTAAAAAATATATGCATTTGCTAAAGTAACGTTTCGCACGTTTTCTATCCCCGACCCAGACCTCCATATTATCTGATATAGTGTAGTGTTGTAATATTAGACACATTTGTGCCATCATCTCTGCTTACAGCCCAGTGCTGCTGGATTCTGGGCTCTGATTGGTCAGAAGGTGTTGCTTGATTTACCTTATAGCAGCTATAAACAGTCGTTCCCTTCATCAAGTTAAAATGTCAGACAGCGCCGCTTGTCATGTTACTGAGTAACCGCAAATCATAAACTCCTTGCTAAAGACTTTTCCAGTGGAAGAAAAATTACTCACCGTTCCAAAGCTCTGATACTGGAGACTCAAAGTTGATCACCACTTTCTGACCAATCAGAATCAAGAATTTCACGTTCGTACTCTCCTGTGTGATGCGCGTTACACTGCGTATTTCTTATTGCTGTTGTGACTCTTTCTAGGCATCACCTGTCTGCTCCGGCTCTGTCTGCCCTGCGAGCGCTCCACTGTAGCCCCGCCCGTCTCTCTGGCGCCATAGCGACGCCGCCGTTAGACGGAGCGCCCAAGCAGTACTCGCCCAAAATCCAGCAGCTGGTCAACGATATCGCCAGTCTCACCCTGTTAGAGGTGTCCGACCTCAACGAGCTGCTCAAGGTACGCAAAAGAGCAGGCACAAGCACAGAGCGACGACGACTCGGTTTCTGAATTTGCTATGTTTTATTTCCGCTCCTCAGAAAACGCTGAACATTCAGGACGTTGGGATGATGCCGATGGGCACGATGGCTGCCGCGGCGACCACCTCAGCAGCTCCGGTAAAGATTTGGAGTAAAAGTGGAGAAATATGTAAACATGTTAAACAGTTTGAACTGTTTCTAAGATGTTATATTTGATGTGTTCAGGTTTAAACACGTGTTGAGCTTTCATTAGCCTAAGCTAGGTTCATGGAAACACACGCGTGTTTAATTCTTTACTTATTGTGTACAAAGCGAAGTTTTAACATTATAATATTTATTTCATTCATTCAGCCAGCTGCCTAATTTGAGCCAAATTTATCCACATAAGAAGTGCTTTGTTTGTAATATTAAAGAATTGATATTTCGTAAAGCAGAAATATCACCAAACAACAACAAAAAAAACAACACTGTTGCACCAGGCTGCTTATTTTCAGTATTGGGTATTTATTAGTCTCACAGTGATGTAACTGCTTGTATTGTTTATATGTTAAAGATGCGACTGACTGGATTACGAATAAATGTTTCCTTGATGCGCTGTTTATTTCCAGGCAGCGGAGGAAGACGCGGCTCCGGCGAAGAAGGAGAAAACCCATTTCACAGTGAAGCTGACCGAGCTGAAGGCAGAGGATAAAGTCAAGCTGATCAAGGAAGTGAAGAACTGCATTCAGGGGCTGAATCTCGTACAGGTGGGAGCAGAGCAGCGGATTTGCACCTGACACTGAAGCGCGAGTGTGTGAGAGTGCTCACCTGCAGAGGGAGATTTATTTATTTATTTATTTCTAGTCATTTGTGCAAAATCAGTATAGACATACTGTGAGTATTGACATACAGGGGGATTGTTACTCGACGCTCGCATTCAGGACAACAAAATGAACCTATATGTGGCGTCTAAAGCAATTATTAACAAAGCAGGTCATTATTTGGCGAATTATTTTCGTGATTTTTTTTTTTTGCCTTACTAGGTTTCACTGAGAGTTTTCATTGTTTGATAGTTGTCATTTTTTTCTCCTCGGAAGGCTAAGAAGCTGGTGGAGTCGCTGCCGCAGGAGATCCGGGCGAACGTTTCCAAAGAGGAGGCAGAGAAACTGAAGGCGGCTCTGGAAGCAGCAGGGGGCACTGTGGTTCTGGAGTAGATCAGCGCAGCACCACGTCGTCCGCCCTCTTCATTACTGTCTCTGTGTCAGTTCTTTTTTTTTTATACTACAAAGCTGAAAGGAATTTTGGGGAGCAGATGTAAAGTGATCTCGCTGGGTGTGTGAACTCTCAGACTGAACTCGAGCAGGCCGCAGGCTTGTGTACTCTCACCACCCAGCCATCACACCTGTCTGTCTCTCTGTGTGTCTGTCTGTCTGTCTGCTGAGCTACAGACGGTATTGGAGTCAGCTCTGTCTGTGTCTGTCCCATAGCAGTGAGGACGCGTGTTCAGGACACGCCAGAGATATGCGCCATTAGTTCATGGTTAAATAAATGTCATATAATGATGTGGAAAATGTTGTCATGATATAAACATGGTACAAGAGATCACCTTGCAGGGTTAAAAACCTTCCTTTCTGAGAAAAAAAACTCAATATTACAGAGTATCATCTTTTTTGCTGCTGTTAAGTTGTTCGAAGTTGATCTTTGGGTTTTTGTGGAAACAAGTGCAACAGCACCCCTCATGGTCATAAGCAGAAACACAGCAGAGTGGTGTGAAGAAGCAGCCATCTTTACATTACAATGCGGTGGAATTCATTTCTTCAGGCATCCCAGCTTGTTAGGCAGTTGGGGTCAAAGCGCAGGGTCAGCCGTGATACAGGAGCGGAGAGGGTTAAGAACCTTCCCCAAGAGCGATAAAGTGGTGGTGCTGGGGCTTGAACCCCTCAGCAGTAATGCAGAACCTTAACAACGCGTTCAAGATCGCGACCAGCAGTCAATGACATCATACCTCTGAATCTGTAGGCTTTCTGTATCTCTGCATTTTAAAAATTTTTCCCTTATTCACGCTTTAACATGGAAGGCAGTTGGAGTCCGATCTAATCCACCTACCTGGGAAGAGTCGTGGTGAAAAATCCAGGGGGTGGAGCCAGATTTAATCCAGATCCTCCTAATTGCGCAGTGTCAGTCCATGTGGTGGAGTCAGACCCAATCCAGCCTCTACCTGAACAAAATTTAGCTAAAAATCCAGGGGGTGGAGTCACACCTAATCCATCTACACCTAAAGGCAGAGTCGAGCCAAAAGTCCAGGGGGTGGAGTCACACCTAATCCAACTCCTCCTACCTGGGCAGAGTCGAGGCAAAGGGTTGAGTATGTTTCATCCTGGATAAGGGTGTTAAACTTACAGAGCGAGTTAAATCAGATCCAGCTCCACCCCCTGCTCCATTGGTTCAGGAGTAAGACGACGATCTCGTGTTTTCGGGTAAGTGCAGACGAAATGTCAACACCGATAAGAAAAATGTGTTTGCAGATGCATCCCTAGCCATTAATAAATATTTGACAAAACACACACCTATGTAACACAGGGATTAGCGTGAGGCACATGAGAGGAAATCTCTCTTTCTGAAGGGTTTGTGGGTCCCTACGTGAGGGCTCACGTGAGAGGAACGTCACTGTTAACATAAGCACAAATTCTTTCCTCTAAGAAGGAATCCCATCTCTGAAAGTATAAAAGTATCAGCTTCTTTTGCAACACTCGAATAAAGAATCATTAAATACAAAAATGTTCTTAGACTTATAAGTTTGGAGTAAATGGGATTTCTGTTCGGTTCTCAACACTGAGAATCATTCTGGTCAGTGTGCTGCATATGTGCTGTGTTGATATGCTGAAAAAGCTTTAGCTAGGAACTCTTGTTTGGGGTTTCCAAGGACTGAAAAAAAAAATATTACTCTATAAAATATTTCTTTCTATTTCGGTACATATATATTATTTGTCAGTAACCAAAAACATGCCTTAGAGTAAATTATATTCAACAACCAGAGAACAATTTCCCATCACACTGCTGTTTAGAAACCTTATTACGCAGGACATGTCTGACAAATGACTGGGTTATTTTGTGCTGTGAACTTTTCAGCCAATTTCAGATGCTCCAAAGAGTTTCTACGTGTTTGTTGGAGATTGTTGGCGTTCTCATGGCTCCTGCTGAAGCTGGCTCCATGTGGACAGCCTGAAGATTCACTCAGACTGAAGATGGCGTTAGATTGCTGTTGATACAAACAGTTTTGCTACAAAGGCTTAGGCCTGCAATTTTGCATTCAAGTCTCCATCAGTGAACAGTAGCGAAACTTCATGTTATCACTAAAGTGCCTACACAACTGAACGTTTTGACCATTGATCACTCAGTTGTAGATGTTAGTTAGTTGTACTCACCTGATCTGGTGTCAGCCAGATGAGGGTGGGTTCCGTTTTGAGTCTGGTTGCTCTCAAGGTTTCTTCCTCATGTCGTCTCAGGGAGTTTTTACTTGCCGCTGTCACCCTTGTCTTCCTCATTAGATATAAATGAATAAATTTCAATGTTTAAAAATTTATAATCGAAATTTATATATTCCCGTGAAGCTGCTTTAGGACAACGTCCTTTGATAAAAGCACTATGCAAATAAATTTCAACTGATTTCTCAGATCAATCTCGCGTCCTCATGCTAATCCAGAAAGCTATAGCACAAACGTAACTGTAGCTGATGCTGCCGCATTTTTAGATGAGAGTTCAATTTTTTTAATTAATTCGAGGCCTCACAATAGAACTCGACCTCATTTTTTAAAGCAATCTTGAGATGTACTTCGTAATATATCATCCAGTACAATTTTCTAGGTTCCTCTGTTACATGGCAAAAAGGGATCGCTGCAATAATGCTTAATAATGTTTTGGGGATTCTGTTTGCACATGCTAGAGTCTATTCGCTAACTAAAAAGGACAAAATCATAATGTAGGTGGGTAAAAACCAAAAAACAAAACAATAAAAGCTAGTGTAGAGAATTACCAAATAACTTTGCAGATATTATGGTGGAGGAAACTCGGGTTATCTCAGGTTAGGCAATTTTTATGTCTCTTGGATCATGTGCTGTAGAAGTGGAAGTTCCTCGAAGCGTTATAAACGAGCCCTCAGGGTTCCTGGACCACCAGGGGACCCTATGATATTTAAAACAGATACACAATGAAGGTTCACTATGATTTAGTGAAAAGGTTTATGTATTGGCAGCCTCAGGGCATCTGCTTTGTTTGTTGCTGCACATCTTTGATTTTCTTCATACTTTTTAGTATTTGTTATTCGGGACCTAAAACTAAATTAGGTACAAAAGCCTATTGCAGTTTAAATGGAATATTTTCATACTTTTTCACCTCTCTGAAATATTCAACAATGTTCATACTGTATATCATCATATAAAGTACACTACATGCCAAGCTCATATTAAAAAACCAACAAGCAAACAAACAAAAAGTCCCTACAATCTGGCTCCCTTTTCCAGCTATCACGAGAGCTACAGTCTTTTGAACTGAAAGTGGATCTTAAAACAAAACAATCGCGTGTGATCTGCTGGCCACAGACTTAAAATCAAGTTGATTAAGGGAGTAAAAATCTGTTCAAGGAGTAAAAATGCTTGATAAATGTATTGAGGGCAGATTGCATCCTGGATTAAAACCTAGTAAATAATCTAACGCTAACACTTGAGATGATTTTAAGTGTTCAGGGATCTTTGACTGAACATTTCTGAGATCATTTGCTCCATTTTATTTTCCCATTTGACTGGAATGCAGAAATGATCTGAAATTGCCAACTGGAACTCAGGAGAAAGCGAGCGTGTGAAAGTGAAATGAGGCTGCTGCTTATACATAGAAACGGTTTCTAATCTGAGTTTCATCAGAAAATAGTACAGATTTGTGTTTTCTGCTGTAAGCTGTCTGAAGCACCAGCACATGAAGCTTGGCAGGTTAGAAATGGTTTGTAAGGAGCTCAAGCTGCACTGGCTTACATGCTGTTATGGGAACGCGGCTTCTTTATTACGCTATCGTGGGAGTCGTCGCCCGCACGTCTGCAGCGAAGGTCAGAATGATTCATTAGTTAAAGAAATAATGGCCTACAAGCATGTTTTCCTTTTATGATTCGTCAGTGATGGTCTTGATGTCAATATAATTCAGCTCCACATTGTGCTGAGGACATTGTCTAGTTAATTTTTATTGTGTATGTTGTACGGTCTAAATTGATACTGGGCTGATAGAATCAAGTCCAATCGAGATGCGCTTTTCACTGACATCATAAAAAAAGCTCTGCAGCCAAGCTGGAAGTTCAGTTAATAGTCAGGGTATAAAGTTGGTCCCAAAACCATACTTTGAGAGGAGTTAGAATTTCAGTTGCAGCACAAACACACTTACGGTATATCATAACTAGTAATCTACTAGTAGCATCACAGCAAGAAGGTTCTGGATTTGATCCTGCGAGCTGACGAGGCTTTCTATGAATAAGCGGCATATATAATGGATGATTGGATGATTTGTCTGTAACTCTGATTGCTAAAATAGTCCTTTTTTACATCATCATCATTCACAACTTAACCCAAGATTCTGAATAATGTTGGTCACGTATCAATTAAATGTTAGTAAATTGTATCATTATAATTGTATTATAGCAGATTCAGTGGTATCGTCAAATATCGAATTGTTGCCCAATGAAATACAATCGTATCATAGCAGTTTCAGTGTTATTGTGACATACTGAAATTGTTGCCTTATGAATTAAAATCGAATTGTATTGTTCCAGATTCAGTAATATCATAAAATAAAATATCAAAATTGTTTCCTTATGAATCAGTGAATTCAGTGATACCACAAAATATCAAATTGAAGTCTAATGAATTGAAGGATTCTGATATTGTATTAACGGTATCAGTCATGTAGCATTGTAAATCATTTTAAGCTCCTTGCTACCAACTTCATCATTACAAAGTCACGACAGAGAGCATTTACCTCCTCAAGAAGACGAGGTAAGTTAAAGCACTGTTGGTCTTCAGTTTTATCTAAATATAATGTGATTGAGACTTTTAACTGTAGGTATCACAATTGATTAAGTTTCTACAATACAAATTCCGCAATACAAGACTGAAAAGTTTAGACAGGACGATCGAAACCGCTCAGAAAACAAGTACGTTGAGGCTGTGCGCTCCACGCGCTGTCTCAGCAAGGCCCGCAGTTTCATTAAGGCCTCCTCGCAGCCTGCCAACAGACTTCATAGCCTTGCCATCAGTCACGCAGTACAGCAGCGTTCAAACGAAATCTACCAGATTTATCTATTCCATCAGGCGCTATGGGTTCTTAACAATGTTATCGTTTTATGACTCTGTTGGCACTTTTTATGTTTTATGGTTGTAATGAGTGTAAGGGAGGCTCTGACAAGAATTTAATTGTTTTTTAATACTCAAGCATATGATAAATAAACTTGAACTTCTGACCAGATGATTACAGTCCAATCATCAGACACATTTTCAGTCCTACTGTGACTCATCTCCCTCTCCTGCTGTGTTCAACACCAGATGTTTGGGCCATAAAGTGGATCATGGCGGACAGTATTGGTGCCCACTTCACTGCAGACTTGTTACAGAGAGACAGCGAGCTTTCCTCTCTTCCTGTCTGACACAAGCACTCTTGAAAAAAAATGTTTTTCTCACTAGACAATCAGCGCTCTTTCAGCTGGTTATCTTGAATACAGAACGTTTTTCAAGCTCTCACTTGAACCACGGATGAGATCCGGCCTCAGGTCACATCTCTGAGAGGATTATTACTCTTCTTTATATGATAGCGCTGTTGAATGCTTAAACTGAATTGCTATATTCAAAAGGTGGTGATTAAATTTCTAGAACAGCTGCTCTGACAGTAATGCAGCAGCAAATGACAGGTTTATATTAATCCACTCGTTCTGATATGTTATTGTTTCTATAGTAACAAGTTACACAGGAACTTGCCTGACGGACGAGACATGAACATAGTGACAAATGTGTGGAATTGTCGACATGGTGAAGTTTTCAGTAAGGAGGTGTATTTTAACGTTTTTGGAAGGAGTCTCCAGTGTCAGAGGGAAAGCTGTAACTTTCAGTCTTCTGTCTTGGGAAAGTCTTTAAAATGAAAGCGCTTACAATTTCTAAGTAACACGCCAGGCTTTTTTTGGTCACTGTGGTGTAAGAGGAATAAAACACTCCGGGATGGGCGGTTAAAGGAAAGTAATCAACTTCAGGTGGTAAGAGTAACTCCGCTTCACGTCACACAACCCTGTTAATGACTACGTTTGAATCACAGACCTCGAATCCACTTCTCTGCTGTGTTTGCGAAGGTTTTTGTAATTGTTCTTTTGATTGCGTCTCTTTGCTTATTTGTTTAGTGAACGTCCTGTAACAGCCATGTCATGTTATATAAAAGCCTTGCCTTCTATTCAGATCCAGATCAGATCTTTTCTATTCTGCATATGTGAAAACGATGGACAGTTGATGTGATGATGTATGGTTTTATATGCTTACTTTTCCTTTCCTCAGCTTTTAATGGTGTTATCTCTCTGTCCAGGGTTAAAGTTCACAGATGTACCAACAGGAGGCAGCGCAGCACTGTGTAAAGTAGAGAACGACTTTACATTGTACTCTCGGATTAGTGTTTGGCAGTGGATCGTGATATTCCTGCTTTTGTACAAGTTCTTGCAGACCCAGTTACAGACCTAAAAACACAGACTATGCTGTGTAGGTGAGGTAGGAGACAAAATGTGGACTGTATGGGGTTTCTGAGGACCGGATTTGTTTGTTTGCACAAGCTTTTAAAGACAATTGCATGGTTTGAGTAGTTTTATTTTTCACAAGTGTTTGTCACCAGATGTTAGATGTCTATATGATGGGAACAGTAATCATTTTTTAATTCATGAGGGCTCAAGCACCATGGGTGTGAAGGTTCCTATTACATCAGTTATTATTATTTTTATTATTATTATTATTATTATTAGACATGCATAAGCCATCCATCCTCTTCTGCTTATCCGTATTATTATTATTATTATTATTATTATTAGACATGCATCGGCCATCCATTATCTCCAGCAGGACATCAGCCATTATGGATTCTGTGTGCATTTTGACAGGTACCATAATTTTTAATTATTCCTTCTCCAGGGTTCATCAGATTCATACCCACTTTGCTCAGCGTGATGCTGGCAAGATTGCACCATTTCTCAAATGGTGTTTGAAGGTGATCAAAACAGTGCAAACAGCAAGTGTGGCATAATTCATACTCAGCAATCAACGCTTGCAGTAATGGTTTTTATTAAATATTAGTTCTCCTTAAGTACACACATGCTGGAATTAGTGCTGTTAAATGAAAATAATCCACCAGGTTACCACCATCAAGTGTGCATGGAGTTTGCCTTTAAGCCACTTAACCTCATGTGTTGTATTTTCTTTATAACTTAAATTTGGATCCTGTTAATTTGGGTCATACACAGGGCTTTTTGTGTAACAAATTATGTTTAATATGTAGCTTATTATTGCTGATTTTATAGTTTTGTTGTGTGTGTGTGTGCACATGTGGATGCCTTCTCAATTGCTAGCCCTGTGTGTTGGTGCACATTTGTTTCTGAAGTTTGGTGCAAGACAATGTCAATGAGCAGCCCCTAATACGAATTTCTTATCCGTCTGAACAAAAGCCACACTTTTATCTACAAAAACCCATTTGGTCTGAAATAAGAGTAATTTCAATGACAGAATGAGGAATGTAACAGCATTAGAGTCCACATCAGAAATGCAAAAGAGACGATATTTAATTATTATAAAACAAGAAAGGATGTTCTAAGGAACTTCATGTTCTAAGGACTTTCAAACAGAAATTCATCCTGTACACGCCATGTTTTAAAAAGCTTTTCCCCTTTGAGGCACTAGTTTTAAAGGATGTAGACAAGCTGGATTATTAATAACCTCATTAAAGAGCCTTGAATAGAATGAGTTTTGGAGCCCTATAGGTTCTTCCAGCACAAGAAAATGGAAGCAACAATAAATCAGTACAGAATACATGGCGCAAAGGTGTATATAATACAGAAGTTTTGCCACCAGTGTGTCCAGGTTTTTAAATATGGGCAAAAAGGATGGAACAAAGCTGCAATTAGAGAATACACTGAGGGTTTTTTTGGTAAAAAAACAAACAAACAAAAAAACACGGTAATTCATTTACTACAGTATTAACGTTATCGTTGCTCATACTAAAGTTAAAGTTGGTTAAAGTTCCTACAACACTAAAATGAGAATTTAACTTAACACATGACTCATTAAGTTCCATCCATCCATTATCTATAGCGCTTTATCCGTCTGGGTCGCGGGGAAGCTGGAGCCAATCCCAGCATCTTGGG
>JAQMYM010004999.1:0-11549 GCA_030014255.1 Parauchenoglanis ngamensis
ACTTTTTTGTTTACCACATAATTCAGTATATGCCATATGTGTTGCTTCATAGTTTTGATGTATTCAGTAATGTTTTATAACATAGAAAGCAAAAAAAAAATAAAGAAAAACCTATGAAAAAGAGTAGGGGTGTCCAAACTTTTGACTTGTAGTGTACATCCTGACTTATGCTGTCTGGTAAGGGATATCTTTTATAAATAAACTCAATTTATTTATAATTATAATCAATTGTGACTAACAATATAAAAATGCCATAAAGTTAATCCTGTAAAGCTGTTTATCATCATATTTGGTCCAGTTTCTTCTATTAAGGTTCCTCAGAACTTTCTCAGGCTCCTTACTGGTCGTAATCACTATGGTAACCAGTTCAGTGAGGTTACCTTGGCAAGGCGGTGCAGTCTGTCAGCCTCAGTGATCAGAGTGGCTACAGTGTTTACAGGCAGATTTTCATTTTTGTCAGCATTACTACCACTAACAGAAACCCTCAAGGAAAAACCTGTACATGTGAGCAATAACGTGACCGGTTTAATTATTTTGCTAATATGACACAACCTGTTTTATTCTTCCTATACCACAGCAGTTTGCTGGTGATCACATTTCCTATTTATTAAAGAATGACACATTGTACATTTTATCTATTTATATTTTGAGAACCCAAGTTTGAGAACACATTTAATGTTGCAGACAATCCGCATAATCTGGTTAGTTCCTGGTATCACTTTTACCAGCTGTCATTACCAAAAAAATCTTCTCCAGCCTGAAAGGTTTCCTGTATCTCTACGTTTGTGTTGCTTTACCTCTGAGTGATGCAAAACACTGAAAACTCTTTACAAAAATGATAAATATACATCAACTAATCCTTCACATCACTGACATGTCAAGCACATCATATTAACAAAAACTTTGTCATTATTTTATTCTCAACCTTAATTCAATATTAATTATTTATATCAAAGCTTATCTTTTCATTCATATATCATTATTTTAGTCTTTTTTTTATTTTTAAATAGACTCTTACTTTTGTGTTACATCGTATTATATTTGAATGTAAAGAAAAAAAAACCCACCTTCAGTCCATGTTTTCTATTCTTGATTATTTTCAGGCTTAAAGGCAAGCTTGTATATTAGATAGTGGTAGTCTAGGTGCTATTGCTATTGAAAAATCCTGGTTTTGACACGTTTGCTACATTCGACTTACCTTGTAAGTGATAATTCCCAGTTTGGAATGTCGTCATTTTTGATGTCATTGCATTTGTTTCATGAAGTGGTTAAAAAACACCTGAATGCCTCCATGTCCAACTTTTGCAGCATTCTTTTAAGGAAAATCAGTAACCTTAGAGGTGTGAACTACACACAGGTGATTTGAAGAATCAGGAAATTGACTTTGACATGCATAAACCCATCTCTGAATACACATAAATGTACCTTAACAATGTAACTTTAACAACATATTTTATATGTAAGATCTGAAGTCCGCAGCTCTGAATATGGCCCCTTGGTATTAAAAATAGAGTGCCTTGTGGTGAATAATATTTTGTCCTTTAAAATGCTTTTTTTTTTTTTTTTTTAAAGTGTCAAATAGTTCCAACTATGGTTCATTTAGGTTTATATGATATACAGCATGTTCCAAAAGTCAGAATCCATAGACATATTTCCTTATATAAATTCCTTCAATGATTTATTTCAAATCCAAGATTTCAGATTCAAAACTAGCAACAGCCCTGTTCAACAATTGTAGTAATCTATATTATATCAAGAAGCTCTCAACTAAGAAAATAGACAGTCCATTACTTTAAGACATAAAGTGTCTTAATAAAATAAAGAAAAAACATTGAATTAGAAGGTTAGAAGGTGGGTCCAAACTTCAGTCTGATATATATATACACTTCAGGCTACAGTGCCTAGATTTTCTGATATTAAAAGAGAGAGAGAAAAAGAGAGAGCACAAATACTTCAAAACAAGCCGCAGGGTGCTGCTGTGGAAATCTTCCAATAATAATTCAAATTAATTCACTACAGAATTAAGTATGCCTTATTTCTGCTTCTGTCGCTCCATGACACAGATAGTAATGAACCCACAAGTTCTATAGTTACAGTGAAAGGTATTTTAAATTATTTTCCTGGCACCCTGCTGCAGGGACAGAAGAATTAAAGAAAAGATACAAGACAAAGAGGCATTTCTATACACATTTAACATCGCAACCCATTATACATTACATAATATCATGCAAAACAAGACGCTGTTTGTAGTTATATTAGACAGAGTCACGGAAGTAATTGAAATGGCTCGAGTTGGATTCTATTCTTATAAACTCAGATTCTTCTGCATCATCATTCCTGAAAACTCCATTAACGCAACACCTCCTGAGCCTCAGTATGCTTCTGTCCAGACCCAGTAAAAAAAAGAAAACAAAACAAAACTAGGTACTAGGCAGATGCAACCAGATAAGAACACATTATTCAGATTAAACAGATAATATGTTCTAAAACCATACAAATACAGATATACTGTATATAGGAGGTGGAACATTCATGTTTTTATTATTATTATTTATTTATTTATTTAAGAAACCTTACTAAAGGTTTACCTTTAACCCTAACCCTGGTTGAAACTAGAGGTTGACACTGGCATTGGGATTCTGTGAGATGCAACAAAAACAGCAGGCAAGCGAGACGTTTTTACTTTCGAACTGGTGCCGGAGAATAATTCAGATATGAAGCTCGCAGGACACAAAAGATCAAATTCAACACAAAATGCATTTGTGTGATGCATTTACTGTGTTCATTCACCCAGCCTTGGTAACTGAATGGTCAGGGTTAAATTATGATATTGCTTCTTCTTTTTTTCAGAAATAGAACCGATTAAACCACCAAAATTGGTCAGAAAATGTCACAGCCAGGTACAAACAAAAATAACAACTATGTCAGTGAGATTAAACAAATAGTCCTGTATACATTTTTGTAAACTCCATGACCTCCATAGTTTTCTAGTGCTGGAATGGTAATATTTAATAAAAGGGAAAAAAGTTTAGTCTATGCACACCTGGGGCTGAAGACGGATATGTACTGGTACAGATAGTGGCACTGCATTACACCCCTACTAGGTACTGACACTTTATCACTATATTAGCCTCATGATGAATGTTTCAAGTTCACACTCAATTACTGTGAGCTAGAAACATGAATGGAGTCATATGTGGTCTTTACGGAGACATGATACTGCTCCATGATGTACAGTATTTCTTCTAACAGCTCTAAGATGAAGCTTGCTGTTGACATATTTCTGCATGAGGGGTGTAGGTCTCTCACAGTCTGAATTAGAGATAGAGGCCCTTTATCAGTGGTATGAAGTAATAAACATGATTAGGTAACATCAGGCCAGTTGTTTTTGGTGAAATATCCAAAAAATAAAGTAAAGATCTTGTCATCTCAGGGTTTCCTATTCACTAAAATATAATATTATTATTTACTGGTAACACTTTACAATACTGATCCAATAATCAGCATTCATTAATGCTTTAAGTGAGTTGAGTTAATGTGTGAATCATGACAAACTAATTCATGTATTAATGTTAAACACATCAGCAACTAATGAGGCAGTTATAAGACTTACAGACTGAGTTATATATGAATTTCTATTAATTACATCTGCTATAAAGAGTCAATTCGCTATCAACATCTGGAATTAACTAGCAATGTGAGGTCATGTGTTAATTACTTCAATAGGTAGAAACCATGAATTTCAACTTTCAGCCATCTGCAGCGGGCCTGCCATCGTCCCAGACGAACTGGGGCATCCAATCCTTACCTGATGTTTTGTAGTTGATGGGACAGAAATGCCTGGGTGAGCATTGTGGTCAAGGATTGAAAAACAGCACGAGAACATGCGACATGTCACCAGTTCCAATTGTGGTACTTTCATATTTTGAAACATTGCCGTGATCTCATGTGTTACTTAATAAAGAGTTAAGAGTCATGCATCTCACAAATACAGTCATAACACAATGATACCTTCATAAAGCATTAGCTAATTATTAATTACAGTAGATGCTGATCATTAATTTACTTTCAGTTAGTAGCCTTTAAATATACAAGCAATTCAATAACAATAAATTCAATACAGCCAACTACTCACAATGAAACCGATTATGAGTTGGAAGCCTGCATTCCAGTCATGACTTCAGAACTAAATTACAATTTATTTATATTATTAATGACCATCACTGGGGTTGTTCTATCCAAAGTATCCTAAGCTTCTAAAAACACTGACAAGCACATCACAACTATCCAGTGTCCAAGTTGTCATTGTTTTGGTTGAACAATAGATCACAACCCAAAAATTCAGTTTACAAGACATAAGACTAAGGAACAAAACAGATAAGAGGGATTTTTGGACATTTTTGCTTATAAATGAGAAATGGTGAACACAATTAATAAGTTAACAGAATTCTTGCTGATTAAATAACTGATAATTTCACCTCTAGTGATATCTAAACATGCGACATATTATGAATTAAAACATGAAACTTGAATACGAAACTTTTTAACTTATTACAAATTTTGTTTTGTTGCTCTATAGTCAACATGGCAAATATAGCAAACTTTTTTCACAGTGATACTGTATCTAGCAGGTCATTGGCTTTTTTCACGGCAATGATGAGGTCAGCACTTGGCTCCAAAACACACTGACCCATACATTTGTCAGCAAATTTTTGGAGGCAGTCACCTTTTTTAAAACTAGCACTCATGCACCTGTACTTATCTGGATTGACTGCTACCAGCTTTGCAATCAGTAGTTGATTGATGACTGTGTTTCTGTTCACCCCCAGGCTGCTGTAGGCATCTGCCTTTGTAGAGCCACGTTTAACTAGCTTGAGAACTTTGTTATACCACATGATAGACTCTTCAGGACTTGTTACTGAAATTAATTAATAAATAGTTGCATAAATGTATCTAGTAAATAAGAAGACAATGAAACAAGCAGACATTATACTGAGCCATAAAAATACAGCACACCGCCACCAGGAACAAGTGTGTCAATTTTAAGGCCACTGTACTGACATTGACAATCATGCTGACCTTAACTAAACCATCCAATAATGTTAAAGTTTATACCCAATCATGTGGCATATTTCAAGTTACACACATACTGTACAGCTGTCACTTTCAAACACTTTTTTCTTCTTGTTTCAACATCTGAAATAATAATCCTGTGACTTCTCTGACTTCTTCTTTTGTTCGTTTCTACTTTTTGTCCTTCTTTCTTTTCTTTGGCAAGGGCTTTGACTCTGGTGTGTCTGAAGCAGTTGGGCTGCAGTCACTTGGAGACTTTGGAGGATCATCTACCAAATCCTGCTGGGATGCTTTAAGTGCCTGACGAGGTGGCTTTTCTGCAGCTTCAGATTTCATGAAGATGTTGAGACAATTACGCATCTGCTGTGTGTCATGAACCAAGTTAAAAAATAAGTTAGAAAATAATAATTTAATAATTTGAGTCTACAAGATCCAAATAGCACTAATTAGCAATTGCATTAATGAACCCACACAGACTGACAGACTGCTCACACAGAACATTCAGAATGTTCTTTCTATGCTAAAAGGTTTTTTTTTTTTTTTTTTAACTGGAAGAGTAATTTGTAACAATTTGTACCAAGATAAATTACAAACTGTTCCACAAATTTTTATAAACCCAAACTGTTAACAAGTACAGACAAACAAAAAAATCATTTTGAACATAACAAAAATTAGCAATCAATAAGAGTTGCTACTTCTTCCAGTTTTGTGCTAGCACAGAATTACAGCCCAGACGAATGAATTGGGTCAGTTCCTGAACCAGTAATCTTCAAATTGTGCCTTCTTAAAACATCCCATCCTCCAGTATCTCATGGAGATCTTTCTTCACTCAAGATCTTTCTTCACTCGAGATCTTTCTTCTTCACCTTTCCCTCCCAATTAAGATTCTTCTCCTTCAGGATCCCAACTGTTTGTTGGCTATGTGAAGATTGATATTGGCATTTGGTGCCTCTTGGAGAAATGTATACATGTGAAAAAGTGGGTTGATGACCAGGAAATGTTTGAAGTATGTCAGAAATACAAATGTTTTGTGTCGACAAACACAAAATTGTTCAATGGGAATTAAATTTCAACACACTTTTGACATTAGCGTAACTTAATCATACAGCAGCCTATCTGCATGCCTGATTCATCATCACGTGTGTACAATGTAATCTGAATGACTGCAAACAAAGGTAATAATTTACCTCATTTTTTCTTAATGCAAATATATAAATATTAGAACCATTAATGACATCCACAGTGCCAAGGTCACAATTTTTCTTTAAAATAAAGAGGTCTTTTTTTATTTGATATTAGTGACCCTGAATGTATTTTACATTATTGCTGTTAATCAGGCTTGGGTCAGGTTAGATTCAGTGGTAATGTCTCTGCAAAGACTATCTGTTTTCTTCATTTAGGGGTTAAACAGTCTCATTGTGCAACACGTAGGATTCCATGCATGTTAGACACATTAGGTAAGAAGTGGATCTCATCGGTGTATGTTTTGTTTTGATGGCAGCCTAGAGTAGTCAGCTACTCCTTTATTTTCCTTTTGTGCATAGTTAAGTAAAATGGTTAAAACATAGGGATAGGCTTAGGGTTGTTGGAGATATTTTTAGTTTGGTGTCTCCTATTGACTCACGCTACTTCCTATATCAGATGTTTCTACTTGTATCTGTCTCCAGAACACCTCTTGTAAACCTTTCATTCATTCACTATTGTATGTATTCACCTTGGGTGTATGTATTTCCCCTTTACAAACCAGATAAAGAGCCCTTGCATGTTGAACGTCTTTCTCCCTCATGTCTCCGTTGTCCACAATTTTCCCACGTTGTTATCCTGACCTACAATGAATCTCCCTAGGTGTAACAAATGCAAAAACTTCCCTTGGGCTAGAAGTCAAAATGTTGATATACAATATAAAATGCACATACTGGAAGGATGTTTGTGATTTTAAATACATCTTTAATACACTCGGCAAACCTGCGTTACATACAGCAGAAAATAATACTTCATAATAAGGAAGAAGGATGATTTATCTCAGGCTTGCTAAGTAGTGAACTTGCTGTCCACTCTTTAGCAGTCATATCTGAGTGACGGACTAAGAATTATTCAAATCAGTTTACTGAATCACTAATTAATAAACACACTATTATTTATCTCTGATAGCCTGGTCTGGCTCTATTTGTGCAGTTAGAGTGTGTTTAGAGTGGAGCCAACTGTTCATCATTCTTCATCTCCACCTGAACACGTGTGCAGACTGGCACCTCTGAGGACGGGGCATGGGGTCAGTGGGAGAAGAGAGAAGAATACATGTTCTGACATAAATAAAAACTCCATGTGGTCTGTTTCTTCCACTGTGTAATTCCTATTACTGCCAGTGTGATTTCACATGAAACTAAATGAATGTTTTTGGTTAGTTTCTACTTTCATTCTAAATACAAGACATTCTGGCAAATCTCACTTCCCTGAACGAACTTTGTCTTTATCTATCTGGATACCTTTGATAATAATGCAACTGCCCAGGTGAGCATGTGTAGACTTTTATTATTGCTTCTGCTATTACCTCATGCTGTAACTACCATTTTTATTACTTTTACACTTTTAATATATTAGTAGCTATTACATATAAAATGCATTATATGCCAAATAATCTCAAATGTATATTCAAATATTAAATCCACTGTGTTTTCTATTTCTAATACTTCTACAAATCTTTATCTGAAACTTCTAACATTAGTTACACTAATACCTCTAGATGTACTGTTCAAATTAACAGTACATCTAGTAGTTATATCTGTTACATTAAGGATTACATAGCCACGATATGTAAATGAACTGTCTTAAGTAAATTTTACACAAAAGTTAGTTTAGCTAAGTTATAACCTAGCTAGCTATCGAACTAACCGATAACCGCTTCACCAACTCTACTACTTCTGCATCTGGTACTTTTTCATAAGTGGCTTCTATTGTTGAATGGATGTACTGTTGGGCAAATGTTAACTAGCTAACTAATGCTACCATATAGAAACGTAACATAACATGAAGTTACAAATCAAAGATGCATGAAAAAGTGTCACTGCTATTGTTACTACTTACCATATAAATCAGAATTATATTTAGCTGGTATTTTACTATTTTTTTTTCACTTCTTTTTATGCCCAGGCTTGTCATGATGCTCACTGCCCCAACACTGCTCGTCACTCATGCGTCACGCACTTCAGGCTGCAGCACAGGTACCTGAAGAGCTCCCCTAAACTGAATGTGAACCTCAGATGGATCTTGTAGATCTTTGCTGTTGTCAAAGCTAGTAAGTAATTTCAGACTAGGTGCAATTCCATGTATTTGAACTCGATTTAAAATATGCACAGTATGTACATGGTAGGTGTAAAAAAAGGTGTAAAGTTGCCTTGGTGTGCGAATTCGTGAGACAATAAATAAACATATAACTGAATGATCGATTAAATAAATAAATTACAAAGCTACATTACTTGTCTAACAAAGACATACAGATATTGTTATAGCCATTCTGCTTACATAGGCGTAGATTTCGGTGGGGGCGATATTTCACATGGCAGTGGTGGCAACGGTTGTCCCCCCCACTCCCTGTACTGAAGTGAAACACTCCTGATCTTGATGCATTTTTTGAGGCTAAAGTTTGGGTCAAACTACTGTCAACTCTACAGTGAGGTTGAGGTTCCTTTTTTTGTATGGATTTATTTAGTCATTTCCAACACCTTTGTTTAAATGAGCAATGAATATAATGACAGAATTATTACTTTTGGTGATTCAAAAGCCTACTAAGTGGACTACTGCACTTAGGCTCAAGGGTGGCATCAGAAAAAGAGATTGCTAGCAAGGAGGATGAAGTGTGAAGATACTGTATGTTATCATAACATGAGGATGAACAGAAGCCACAATACATCTGACGGCTTTTATCAGTAGGTGGACCTGCTACATGGACTAATTTGCTAAGTGCAAATTTACAATGCCTAAATATAATTCTTTCACATCATTCATATTCATGCTAACATACAGTACTTCTCAGTGTTGGGGATATGCATGGTGAACCAATTAACTTCCTAGGAAATGATTGTTTTGGCAGTCTCAGTTTCAGAATAAAGGAGGGCATTTTTGTACGAGTTTTGAGCACCTCTATGGTCATGGCAAAATCTCAACAGATTTGAAACATTAACAGCTAACTTTTGAAATGTGATAAAATGCTTGCTTTTTTGTAAATCAAATGCAATTGTTTATTGACTGTCATTGATCAGTCAAAATAAAATCAACAGGTTATTACCTGATAAATACATTAATTGTTACCTGCAAGTTTGCAACTACAGACTATTAATTTGGCAATTAATCAAACAAACAATCAATGGATTATAATCAATGTCAAAATATTTGTCAAGTAATTTTATGTCTGTCAATTATGTAAGCAATTAATTTACTAATTTTTTACTACATTTTCTAATTTACTCAGACAAATTGACATAATGCAAGATGGGATTGCAAAAAGTTCAGAAACTATTTCCCAGATGGCTTCAATTCAAGAAAGGTTTGCAGACATGCTAGGGGTCGGTATACAAGAAGAAATTATTGCTTTTTGCCTTAACTAAATAAATGCATCCTCCACTTTGGATAAAAACCTTTAACTCATGAGCTCATAAAACCCTGTCAAATTTCATTGTTCTAGAGACATGGCATTTTGGATATGCTTGGTTGGTGGGCTGAAACACCTTATGTGTATGTGTGTGCGTGTGTGTGTTGCATTGCATTGCATTCCTAATAGCCCTCATATGTGCTGGAATAGTAATCAAGGCTGGCCCCTAGGGAGCAAATATGTCCCTGTCTGTTCATAATCACTTTAATACCTTTTAGTTAATATACATTTTATTGCAAAAAAGGAGGACAAGAACTGGAGGCTAAGGACAGTTTTATTTTGTCATTTTCCTTCACCATGGTAACTGTAGAAAATCAAACTTAATAACTAAGTCAGATAAAACTGGCCTCGAACCCGTTTGATTACTGTCCATAAATGAAATAGAATATTTTGAATAGAGAAGACCAAGTTTCATTTTTTTAATCAAAATTTTCACCTTGAACTCATGTGCTTCCAATATGGAACAAGTATGAACCAAACCAGAACTTGCTACCAAAACAGCTTTAGACAAGTGGCAAGCATTATAGCCAAGTGTAAAAGTAGTGTAAAAAATGTATAGAGTTTATCACAAAAACACATCAACACATGGACATGGGTTTCTGTGAACCAGTATCAAACTTCATGTAATTATTGTTAATAAATAATATCTAATATAAAATTTAAGTCATAGCCATAACAAACATGAAACTTGCATGACATGCCTTTTGCCACTGGTATCTTCTTTTCTTTTGTGGCAGTGATCTTTATAGATCAGCAATGTGATTGTTTAACTGTTATTACAGTATAGCCGAGGGAGAGCAGCCACAACTTGGAGATGAAGGAAGTGGGTCTTTGGCATACTACGAGTGAAGGATTTGTGCCGTGATTCAGTCCTACGACTTATAAATAGAAGAGTGCAGGAGCATCTTGTACCAAGAGAAGAGTGATCAGGCATGTGCATCCATGCACCACCCTCATCAGTGATGGATGGAGGGCTTACAGAGGTTCATTAGCTGCTATGGGTTACACCCACTTTCTAGTTAATCACACTCAGTGCTTTGCAGATCCGCATGGAGCTCACACTCAGCATCTTGAGAGAGCCTGGTTGAAGTACAAGTCTACGATTTGAAGACATAAAG
This sequence comes from Parauchenoglanis ngamensis, assembly GCA_030014255.1. Lineage (NCBI taxonomy): Eukaryota > Metazoa > Chordata > Actinopteri > Siluriformes > Auchenoglanididae > Parauchenoglanis > Parauchenoglanis ngamensis. Next base: position 10,837 of record JAQMYM010004999.1, read on the forward strand.
GGAACAGGACAGAAAAAAATCCTGAAGAAGCACCTTTCAGTCATTGAATGGACACACTGGCTGGGTGATAAATTTACTCTGGGTTGTCTTGGTAGACTATTTAAAGACATTAATCATCAGCTTCCTGTGGAGAAACGCACCACAATGCACACCAGATATTTGGTGTTGACTAAAAACAAATAATTAAAGAAAACCCTAATGTTTGGCTCAGTGGGACTGTTTTAGATGTTTAACAAATGACTGTTAAATAAATCTCTTGTACAAACCCCAGTGATGGTCATTAATGATGCAAATAAATTGCAATTTAGTTCTGAAGTAATGACTGGAATACAGGCTTCTAACTCAATCAGTTTTATTGTGAGTACTTGGCTGGGTTGAAATTGTTGTTATTCAATTGCTTATATATTTAAAGGCTATTAATTAAAAGTAAATTAATGATCAGCATCTTCAGCTAGCCTTACCGGAGTTCCTGCTTGCACTCAGCACACGATATACTCTGTTCCTTAACATTGGGTGACAATGAGCATACCTAACAATCTGCTTTTTCTCTTCTCTCGCTCTCTCTCTTTCTCCATCTGTCAAGCTGCACATGCTACTCCTAAGATTCCAGTGATCCTGACCCCTTCTGCTTTCCGCACCTGCCTGATCCACCCTGATGTCCTACTCCTGGTTGGAGTCATCACTTGGAAACCACTTGCTCCTGTTGAGGATGG
>JAQMYM010005000.1:0-11543 GCA_030014255.1 Parauchenoglanis ngamensis
CCCCAACATGCTGGGATTGGCTCCAGCTTCCCCGCGACCCAGACGGATAAAGCGCTGTAGATAATGGATGGATGGATGGATAGTATTACGAGTCTCACACATTACACATATCTCTACCCAAGTTTATATACTTCTTCTTATTATTATTATTATTATTATTATTATTATGTATTTTATTGTCTTTGCTTTGTGACGCCCTTTCAGCTGATTTTTTAATTGCATGAAATATTTTCGGCAAAAACATCCTCCTGTACAAAAAAATTCCATGCTTCCCTTGTGTGAAAACTGTCAAATTTACTCTACTTGAGCGTTATTATACAGTATTCATTCATATTAATAATCCTTTTGTTAATATCACATGAAAAGGTCAGAAGAGACCACAAGGAAGTGGGGAAATGTGTGCCCATAAAATTTAATAATTTAAATTATTAATGTTTTATAATTAAACAGCCACACACGCTCGCATTCACACCAAATGCAAGTGGGGCCATGTTGATTTGATGTCATTTGCTGAAGTCAAGATCCATGAGACTCCATGAGACGGAATTCCTGAGTTGAGGAGGAATTGTAAATCAGAGTTACAACCTTTAAATGTAAATATACATCCGGTTTTCTGTAAAATGGCTTTGTGACAAAGTAAACGTTATACAAATAAAACCAAATGGAACTTAATTGAATCTGACTTCAGGTGCGTCTCTGTGGACGGATCAAATTGGGAATCTTGGGAATTGGATTATTTTGGGAGAGAGGTCGATCCTATATTTTGTTATGTGGAGTAATTTTAAAGCATTGTGTTACATGCTTGGCCTTGTTTGTATAGCATGATAAAAGCATAAGCAGCATGTACACTACATCACCGTCATGGTAATAGATGTTTTTTTATACAGTTTAATAGACTGTTTGTTCTCTGTGTAGAAAACAAACAAATATATCGACTTATTTGATCTTCATACTTCATATAACGGCATACAATAAAAACTGACTGGTAATGTCATTGTTGGTATTCATTTTAGAGGGAAAGATTCCCACAATTCCTACTTTATCCCATTTTATTCCTATTTAACTTCCTCATGTGTAACTCTCATTCATGACCTTTAGTATCATTTGCTCACTCCAGCTTTCTATAAACATTAATTTTCCATTTGTTAGATAAAACTTTAGTTCTATATTGTTAAAAGGAAACATGTTCTTTTTATTTTTTTTAACCATGGGAAACAGAGTCACTGTGGTGCGCACGCATTTCTCTTTTGTAGTCTCTGCAGTAGGAATATTTATCATCAGTATCATCGCACGGACATTTGCCGCTCCGCGATCTCGCCTCTCTCTCCTGATCTTTGCCACAGAAATGCATCTATACGACGTCGATACGCTGTCACGTTGCACTTACACCTTCTCTTTGTTTGCCACAGCCTACGTTTGTGGAAATTGATTGGATTTATTTGTAATTACTTGCTTTAAAACAAAATCAAAAAGGGCTTTTCCACCTGCAGCCTTGTAAGCGTAAAAGATCGCATCCCTGGCAACCCTGCACCTGTTCCTTATCACCGTTAAGCAAGAAGACGACAATTAGGATGACGCAGATATTTTTTTGGGTCCACGTTCCCCCAAACCTCTGCACCAGTCCAATCCCCTCCACCTGCTGGTTCGAGTGTGTAACTCACACACACTCTTGGTCTCCTGAGGCCCTCGAGGACCCCACACGAACGTCTTGGTGGTTTTGATTTCACGAGGCAGAGACCCCCACCACTCAGCGCTTATTATTTTGGGGCGAGGCCCAGTTATTCCTCTGGGTTCCGTTTTCAAGATGTGCCAAGACGTTCCTCTCCTCTCCGAGCTCGGGGGTCTTTCTGTCACAGGTTTTACGGCTCTTTTGTCAAAGCCGCATCTGGTTTTGGCTCGGTGGCGTTCGGCCGTATGAGGCGTTCTGACGCGATGACCAAACGATGAGCTGTAAAACGACGTCAGCGCACATGGCGAGGGTGAACAGTGTGTGCGTGCGAGTGCACCAGGGAACGATAAAGCCGGTGCTGGGAGAGTCAGCCTCCTCGTGATCTTGGTTTCTGAGTGTCTGACATGAGCAGCTCCACATTGTAGCTTTGTAGCTGGTGCTTCCTGTCTTTCCTCTAAAAGATGCACATGTGCTGCTGCCGTGAGTCGAGGTGTATCGTCTGACTTTCCAGAACATCCCTCAACTTCTACGGTGCTACGTTCCTCACTCGGTTCCTGAGCGATGTCACAACTATTCTCTCTTACATCGTGTTGTTCGTTCCCGTCTTTTTCAGTAAGCTCATTCTGGCTGCCTCGCCGTCTTTCGCCGTCTTCTTCCGTCTTTTGCTCACTTCCTGTCTCCATAGTAATGACGTCTTCCACGACATCAGGAGATCTGTTTCCTCCAGTAATGTCACAGTTTCTATTTCCATCATTTAACACGTCACGCTGTTCTTGAATTCGAATCTCAGGGATCTTTCCATCCGCGTCAGCGTATTGTCTGTCTGCTTCTGCGTCGTCCGACACCTCGTCCACTTCTTTCCTGTCGGGAAACAACATCTATAATCGATTGTTGCATTTCATTTCTGTTTTTAATTAAAAGCCTTTAGATACGTATTGTCAACATCCCTCTGTCCATACACACTCCTGGGCAAGTAAAAATGAGGCAAAGCCAATATTGCAAAACATGAAGCTTTTAATGTCTCAACAGCAAATCATTGGTCGGGCAAATGAGCAAGAATGAAACATAGATAAAGTAAATCGGTGCGGTGCAGCTTTTCCCTCGATCCCCTTTAAATGTTGAAGGCTTGTGGGTAAACCTGTAGACGGCTTTTTACACAAAGAAGAGTCCACTCGATGTTAAAGTCTTCAAACAGAAGAGATTTTGGAACATTTTGAACCCCCAGACAAGTCACTTTCAATTTTATATCATTTAAACATTTCAATCTTCTCATGACTTTCTCTTTGCGCACCAGAAGGCTATGAAAGTGAACGTCCCTGTTTCCAGCTTTTCCAACAGCTTCAGCACCGAGCATCGACCAGCAAAAGAAGGCCGACGTCTCAGGAGCACTTCTTATTTTTTTTATTTCTGGTTCATTTTCTGCCCAGTGATTTTTGTTGAGACCATTAAAAGCTTCATGTTTTGCATTGAATTATTAATTATTGAATTTTTAAATGCTTTGCAATATTTGGTTTGCCTCATTTTTTTTGCCCAGGAGTGTAGTTCACCAGTGTGTGTTCTAGAAACATAATGGATTTTATAAATGTGTGACAAAGTGAACAGCCTCGCACAAAAGAGCGATGAGTAATCCATGTTGAAGAGAGCGCACTTCTGCTCCCTCCCCCCAGAGACTCCAGTGTGGAGCCTGGAATTATTTGCAAAAAAGATGGACTCCGTGACCAAACGCTGACACAGCTGCTGAGACGCTGAGAGGCTGAGGCGTTAGGAACGCACACTGACCTACAATCTTTTGTACAGTTGCTGAAAGGCTCAAAATTGACGGTGAAAAAGAAAATCATATTTACACCCTTTCTCATTTTCCCCAAAATATATCAGCCAAGAACTGTTTAGCGTCATGAATGAAACGTCACAGTGGCGCGGAATGCAGCCTTTGATCTCGTACGCCATTAAATAAGGTAGGAAACACAAACCCCGCCCCCAATCAATCCGTAAACGTTCATCCTGACTCTTAATAACATTAACTTGTGTAACTTTTCATGTATTTTGAGATGCATGAATTTGTTCATTTTAGTTCAATTCATCTCCTTTTTTCCGTTTCATCATGATACTTTTCGGTATAACTTTCACTCGACTGTAACTTTACTGCGTCACGTTAATTGAGTTCGACTTTAACGCAGTACCCCACACTTTCCCTTAAGTATAATTTTTCTGTATGTTGTGCAACCATGGAAACTAACACAAGAGACGAGACATGTCAGGACTGATCGACTACATCTGAGCTAAGTGGAACACTGTGTGAATTTCTTTCTTTTTGGCTAAACTATTACTGCTTATTATTTGATTAAGACGAACGATACTAGCCGCACGCCGTAGCTCTGCGCAACCCGAGACACCTGCTTCTATCCAAATTCCTGACTATTTTATCAGTAATAAAATCTGAAGCCGTAGCACCGGCATGGCCACGTTGACGTTATGGCCTCCGGGGTGATGTAGTCGTGTCGGCGCTAACATGATTTCCAGGCCAGCTGGATGTCCTGCGCTGAGCTGGAAGGATTTCGGGTAGATGATGAGATGGGATGTCACCGGATATCCCCACTGCAGCATGGAGGGAGTTCCCACAATGCCATGTGTTCCCCCAACACCAAAGATAAATACACCAGCTGCCCCGTAACAGTCATTAGGTATGAATCCCGGGCACTGCGAGATCGCTCAGTGCTGTCTGGAATCAGCACAGATTTAACGTTCGGAGCGAGATAGTGACGGACGACTTATAAACAGTTCATTCTTGGAAAATTTGGAGCCCGCAAAGTTTTCATCGGCATGCTTAAACAAGCACCATCACGCTAAGTTTAAACCTGTTTTCATTCTTAGCTCATGTCGTCACGTAGGCGGGAGATATCAGCCTGTTAGCCTGACTTTACTCTGAGTGCGTTTTTCATCTGGAGTCTTGTGTAATTGTTTCTCAAGTTGAATGAAACGATTTTCTTTTTCCACAACAACGTTCATACAGAATGCTTATTTCCAAACCCTGCCTAAAATAGTGTTCATTATAGCGAAAAACAAGTCACAACAAACTCGTCCTCGCAAAGAGGCAGGGGACAGGAAGTAGTAACGCACATGCTCGCGTACTGCTGATATAACGCAGTCGTGATAACGACCTGGTGTGTGTTTGAATGGTTTTTGTCAGAAAAAATGCATGGTGTGGAAATCCAGAAGTCAACAGCTCTGTGGTGTAAACATGAATAATAACCTGTTGTCTGCATGGTGGTTGGGCAGGTAGAGGTGAAGAACAGGATTTCCAGCCGAGGTGCAATCCAGCGTGTCATGGTGTCCATTTTCACTGGTTCTCCAGATCATCCTGTAACCTGGAGTCACACACACACACACACACACACACAATATAGGTTGTCTCTGAATAAAAAGCTTTAAAAAAGTATACATACGCAGCAACATCATTATCATTTAGGAGGTCCTGATGAATCCGTCTCCATGTACGATTATCGAGTCAGAGCCTCAGCGTGAACTCCCCGCTGCAGAGCTTCCGTCCGACACGTCTTTGGTCTGACATCAGCACTTTAAAAGGTTCTTCAGGTTGGTGATAACGATCTTGAAGCTCGTTAATCGTATAGAGGGAGGATCTGAGCGACTATAAAGATCGCACCTGAGATTACAAGCAACAAGTGCAACTTCCTGTACGTCGAATTATCCAAAACAATGCACTCAGCTGCGTACGCAACATATCATGCTCAGATTCCTATAAAAAAAACCTGCTTAAAGGATGAGTTCAACTAAAAACGCAACTTATCAAACGAAGGAAATTTACTTGTTGACGAACCACGAAAGCATTTACACGAGAAAGGCGGCGTTTATGGAAACGCGCATCTCCGTTCACGCCTCTGAGTAAAATTACATCCAGAATGTATAATTGTCCATGGGTTGCTGCGATTTTGCAGACATTTTAATCCTCTCATATCAACGACTTTCATATTTAGCATCCTAGCCTCTAGGCTTTGTCGAGTTGTTATCTATTAACTCCTAGCTTCATCTCAGCGCTAAATCACTTTGGTATTTCCCCTCACTAGCACTAACACAAAATCCGAAGATAAATCCAATTTCATTTACATATTTCAATACTGAGACATGCAGCGCACACAATGCTAAACTGCTAGCTTCTCTACATTACCCTCGTAGCTCCAGTGCAAATCTAACGCAAACTTCATACACCGAGCTTGTTTTGTGGGTGGAACTGGGGAACAGGGGAAAATATTATTTGTATTTGGGTAAAAAAAAAAAAGACTTCGATAACTATAGAATCTGCTCTGAGGTTGGTATTGTCAGTATCATGGCATTTGAGCGCGCTGCATCATGGATGCTGGGAAGGTTTTATTAATCAGCTATGGATCAGATTCTCTGATATCTTAAAACCACGCTCTACAAGTCTCGTAGCATATTTGAAGCACATTTCTTTAGCAGTAAAGTATGATATTAGTGATATGACGTCTTCAAACGATAACTTTATCATCTCATCAAGTGGAACAGTTAAGTATCTCTGGAGTAACTGGGGGAAGGGGATCGTGAGCAGCCTGTAAGACCCCTGAGTTAATGGCTCATTAACCGCGCTGATTTGTTACTTCCAGATTCCAGAGCTGGCCAGCGGACAGACGCACTCCGGGGTAAATACCTGATGATTGATGGTATGCGACTGTTCATTTTAAGGGCCTGTTTACTGGGGTGGCTTTCAGATGAGAAGAGTCGGTCCTGTCTCAAATGGCGGCCTTGTTTACTTACTTAAAGTCACCATCAGAAGCAAACATTGCCCGAGAGAGGGGTACTTAACCCCTGTGTGCTTGGTTTGGGTGCATTGATGGATGTAAGAAGCCATTTCTTTTCCAAGAGGTCATGTTTTGGTCATTTCGCCCTTTTAGAGCACCAGGGTGAAGTGTTTATGTGTTTAAAAATTATTCATACAGAGTATCGCTTGCTGAAGCGGTGAAGCCGTCCTGTGAACATATAAAACAAGGTGCAATAAGACACATCATTGGTAATTAGTGAACATGAAGTACAAAGAGTACCTGGTGTGATCAGATCAACGTCACCCCGTCCTTCCCGAGTGAGTGCCGGAGCAGTGGAGGGTCGAGTGTCCGACGTCACCATCACTCTCGTCCTCACTACGCCGCTCTGCGCTCGCGTTTTCTCCTCTTCCGTTTCCCTGTGTTCATCCACGATTCTGCTAGCACCGCTCGCTCCTCTCTCGCTCTCTTCGGCGTCTTCGGATTTCCCATTTTCAGCTTTGTTGCCGCAGCGCTCGGGTCTCAGGGACAGAACGCACCGCTTTCCACATGCTGGTGCAGAACATGAGCGAGCAGCCGGTGTTATTACATCAGTTATTAAAAAGAATTCGATTTCTTAAACACCGTATGCTAGCATTCACATGATCGCCATGGTTTCGGCTCAGCTTCTTGGACACCTTTTAAATGCCGTTTACATATATGTAATTGTTCTGTGTTTTAACCTCGAAGCTTATTTAATGTTTTTCGGTCTCAATTTCATTTGGACTCGATCTTGACTGGTCTTAGAAAAGATAATGGCAGTTTTTGTAGCCACAGTGCAGGAGAGATTGCCAGACAAAGAACATTTCTCTGATATCATACTTAATGGGAATGTTTTCAGACCCTACCGAAGATTGCAGTGCTGTACTGCCAGAGAAAACATGAATCCAGCTAGCTAGTGTTTTTCAAAATGGTGGACCTTTGACGTGACTGATGGTTACAAGACTTTGGTTCCTGGGTGAGATGAAGAAGCAAACGTCCCTCAGCAATGGAAATAATGCTAAATAAGGGGTCAAGGAATCATACTGTCCAGTGGAAAAGTCTATAAGACTTTTATACTAAATAACCGCATGAGCACGGATCATGTCCTGTAGGTGCCTGTGTTCTTACCCATGAGCGACCTGTTCGTCTGAGTGACTGACGACGGCATTCCTGACCCCGCATGGCCTCTTCTGTGCAACGTGTCTACAGTGGAAGGAGTCAGCAATCTGAAGTCGTATCTCCTCCGCATTTTGGGACTCGAGGCTCTCGGCTGGTCTGAAACGTGAAGGTGAAGTCCTTGACTTACAGAGAAGGACCATAACACGGAGGCACGGCTCCGATCGCAGGGAACGTCGTCACTCGGATGTCGCATGGCTCGAGGGCATGCGAGTCTCATAAATGATGAAAGATCTAAAACTAGAAAGAGAGAGGGAGAGAGAGGAAGTATCTGTCACTCCAGAGGAAGGATGCTGTTTCATATTACTGACTGAAAAGAATTCATCACTGTTGTCCATCCCTGACATGTCAGTGCAGTGATGAAAAGAGTGATGAAAAGGCTGGAAGGAATGCTACGCCATAAGAAATTCATTAGTCCATCACGCTATGCTAACAAGATTTATTTTCCTCTGCATGTCCAGAAGTTTAACGTGGTTCCTGCTAGCAATTAGTTGTGGTTAATGTAATTAATGTGGTTCCTGCTGGTATATATTTCTGCAGTTTTCCTCATTTTCTCTTTTTTCTTTTTCAATCTTTTTCATATCTTTTTTGATTTCTTCCATTTTCATGCATTCGCAAAAAAGGTGTAGTCTTTTATGAGCATCGATCCTGTACTTGATTATATCAAGGATGCTGATTGATATTTGGTCACTTGGTCAATGAGAACAGATTAAAAATGTCCTTGAACATTTGATTCTTTGGTACAAGCAACTCCGAAAACTAGTTCCTCGCAAACTAGAGAAAATTTTATATACTCTAGAACCCCGAAAAGCTTTATAGTTCCTTGGAAACCGTTAAAAAACAGTTCTAGAACGCAGAATGTTCTAGAAACGGGCCTGTAGAACATTACACATCTACAAACCAGCAGTTTTTTTAAAACAATGCAAAAAAAAAAACAATTATTTTTTTTTAATATACAATTAGAAACAGTCCCTCACCAAGTCTGAAAAAAAATTTTCTTGAAACTAATAGATTCTGATTTTTTTTTTAAATAAACAAATGCTTTTAGAAGCCAGTCGTTCCTCTCCAACTCAAAAAATAAATTTTCCAAAAACAATTAGCCTCTAGAACCAAAAAAATAGTTTTTTTTTATAAACATTAAGCTTCTAGAAACCAAAGAGTTCTTATTTCATTCTCTCGTTGGTTCTCGCGGAGTCTCTAGAAGCAAAACAAAAACATTTTGTAAACAATACGCGTAGACACCAATAATTTCCAGAACTCAAATTTTTCTAAATAATACTCTAGAAACCAACAGTTCCTCAGAACACTTGGAAAAAAAACCATACATTCTTAAAACCAACAGTGTTTGGAACCCAGATTTTTTATTTTTAATAAACAAATGCTTCTAGAAATCTGGTTCTGGATGCCAGGCCTCTAGAACCCAGAACATATTTGGAACCAGAACTCTGGCTAGCAGAACCTTCATTAATGAATCTGGCAAGTTCTATAAAGACGTTGTTATAAAGACAACGTTCCTTCAGTGTTCAAGAAACATCTGAACTTTACATGCATTATGGAACCGTATGACGGACTAAGAAGATTGTAAGAAGAATTATAATTGTATTTACATAAAAACAATTCCAGAACGTGCAAAAAACTCGAACGTTGGCTGTTTTAGGTCCCAAGAATCCCTTGCGCCATGATACAACACAGACTGGATGTTCAGACGATGTTCTGATCTCCGCTTCTCGAGAACCCTCCTCAAGAATGTTCTTTGGATTCTCAGGAACTGAAAACCGCCCACGATGCACCAGCAACACAGGAATTGCATCAACTCTGAGGGAACATATGCGTTTGGAGGGGCGTCTTCACACGAACTTCATGTGTTGAGTCGGAGTCTCAGTTACTGCTGGAATCTGGACGTGATTGTGGTTCGGCTTGTTGCCTCCTGCAGCTTTACTGTCCGAACTTGGCACGTCTGTCCGTTCATAGTTTCCGATCGGGGTTTCAGCAGAGGCTGAGTGATGATCCTTAAAATCTAAACGACACGTGAGCTCTTACGTACAACGTTCATGGCATCATACACACACAAGAACGAGACGATTCGGTAGAAGAAGCCTCAATATGTGAACATAGAATAAGAGTTTTCGAGGTTTTGGTCTTAACACGGCTAAACCTGAAAATGTGCCTTTTGTTATTTTCTCAAGTCTAAAATTATAAAAGCATCATTTTGGTGCATTATATTATAGTTAAGGTGAGATAAGATTAAAAAAGAAACGCTGATCATGTGATCGCTGCAATTCCAAAATGGCAGAATTTATTACAGTGCCTACTTTACATGAATCATGTTTTTCATAATTTCATTATCTTTTTATTATTTGAATAACATTTGTATTTTATCACAATGTATCTGTTACGTTACGTTTATCCCTGTGTAAGTAAAGCGCTCCTGCCTGCGTATCTGGACAACACGCGGTACAAAATGTTACACAAATTCATTCACAATAAAATATCACAATAACTGATTATCAGCACATACCTATCAGTCGCATACGATATGAATATGCCCCAGGTTCAGTAGTGTGTGTGTGTGTTAATGGTTTAGTCCGTGTTCTTTGTCGTCATGGTAACAGCAAGTGTAAAGCCCAGTGTTTGTTTAGCGTTTGATAGCAAAGGTGACTGCTGTAGTCAATGGCTACACAAACACAGCGAGTCTGATACCCTGATACCTGTGTGTGTGTGTGTGTGTGTGTGTGTGTGTGTGTGTGTGTGTGTGTGTGTGTAAATTGTTAAATAAACAATTCATTAATCCGTCTTGAAGTTTCAGTATGTGTTTGTTTTGGGGAAAGTGTTAGTTCTTTGTGTTTGGTTGTGTTTATTCATGTGTGTGTTTGCATAAAAGTACCATTTCATAAGTGTGTGTTCAGAGATGAATTTTTGTTTATATGAGACTTGAGTGTGTGTGTGTGTGTGTGTGTGTGCATGCATGTGTTTGTCATTTATTTTTGCTTTTATTCTGTGCACATTCCTCATCCCTACGCTGTGTGACTTCACCATGAAACCAACTATAAAATTGTTAAAAATATAAATAAAATTAATTGTGAAACCCAGTGTGTGTGTGTGTGTGTGTCCGTGTGTCCCACCTGTTGTTCAACCATAAGTCATGGCAACGACTTAGAAAATTTCCCATGATTCTTCACTGGAGCTTCCAGTAATAACATTAATAATAACAATAATGTTTATTATGATGTTTTGTCCAGCAGCTCTGCTGATGTTCGGGACACGACCCGGTGGTCTGACTTCTCCTCATCTTAACCATAATCCCAGATCTGTAAATCCCACGACATCCCAGCACATGGCCTTTCTTTATATCCATGCTTCCAACCCAAACTCCCAGAATGCTCTGGGGCCTGATCCGTGTCACTCAAGTGTCCATAAATCTGCGTTAATTTTGAGTGATGCAACGTCCTTCAGAGTGCGCTTGTGAAACATCTCAGAATATAGCTAATGATGAGGCACAGAACACTCTAATCTCTGGAATGCGTATTAACCAGAACGATTAAATGCATTCCGACATCTTTTATTCGTTAAGCGTTAAAGAAGTTATTTAATGTACAGTTACAGATAAACATGGTTTATATCAAAGTGTTTTTATGAGGAATTTTTCCAAACAGTGCCAGCTGTTTCTATCCGGATAAAACAATAGCTTTTTATATTATTTATTATCAGTTAAGCTCGTTATAGTCCTAATACATACATACATACATACAACAGCAGTTTTTGATACGTTATTGTTTCTATAGCAACAGCTTATTCATGCTCAACACAACGTCCATCCATCCATCCATTATCTATAGCGCTTTATCCGTCTGGGTCGCGGGGAAGCTGGAGCCAATCCCAGCATGTTG
>JAQMYM010005001.1:0-11542 GCA_030014255.1 Parauchenoglanis ngamensis
TAAATATGGCACCATATAAACTGCCTCAACATGCACCTAGAACTGTGATGATGCCATTGGACTGCTGTTGACATGAGCGGTTCTGCTACAATGGCATAGGACTCCAATCACCACGAACAGTCTTGCACTTTAAACCTGACCCTAGTATTAAAGGGTGTTAGTTGTAATTGCACTATACAGTGTGACCCAAATGAGGATGGTTCCTCTCAAGGTTTCTTCCTTATGCCATCTCAGGGAGTTTTTCCTTGCTGCCGTCGCCACAGGCTGCTAATTAGGGATATATATATATAGATAAATGTATAGATTCATAAATTTATATTCAGAATTTATATACTTTTTTGAAGCTGCTTTGTGACAATGTCTGTTGTTAAAAGCGCTATACAAATAAAAATGAATTGAATTTAATTGAATAATCAAAGATAATGTGATCAGTGAAGACACAGAGCTGTGCAAACAGATAATTCAAGTTCAGTGTGCAGGTCCCCAGATCAGTGTTAATTCTGTCAAACTATTTCTTGATGACCTGTTATATCTTGACTAACTATAACGACGACGCAAATGAAAAAGATATGATAATGAAAATTATGGTGAAATTATGCCCTGACGAGTAAAACAGATGAGACGCTCTCTTTGGGAAGACAACCTAGCTTACTTATCAAGGGAATTTTTACAGCCAGTAGAAATATCCTTCAGCAATACTCTAATATTAATAATAGATTTATAATATATAACTTTCCATGTTTCACATTCCTGACTGTAGTTGGGAGTAGAGTAGACTATAGAGTCAGGACACACATGGCGATGGTCTGAACCAAGTAACATCTTTATATGAAAAGAGCGCTCATCACCATCACGGCGTACTAAATGCCGTCTTCACTCGATAACTAGCCAAACAGAGTCATGGCCGACTCCACATAACACCACAAATGGCATCTCAAAAGAAAATTTCCCGTAATAGCCCGTCTTAAAGCTACAGGCACATTTTACAACATGCACATGAAACTGTCTGAGAAAATTATGACTATAACAAAACAAAACAAAACGACTAAAATGTGACAAAAACGTAACTGCAATTTTCAAATTTCAAAAATGTTCATTTCTCAAAATGAACACTGTACCAGATACACTCAAAATGTGCACATGAAGTTGAAATGATGGTGTATGGACTAAACTGTGCTGTCCTTGAAATATTGTTGTTTCTGGCGAGGAGGTGAGACGGACAAACACCCCTGTGTGGGGTCACCATGTTGCTTGCTAGCAAAACACACCAAAGTGACTCACAAGTCATCACTTATTTACTTTACAGTGAAGTCTGAAAAAGCCAAAAACCTTCAAAAGTGTGCCAGCCAGTATCCTACAGTGCTGAGATAGTCCAGGTTCCCTACAAGGCCCAAAATTGATGGAAAATAGCACCAGTTTGACAAGCTGTGCAATTTGTCCACTCTGTTCAACGATCTATACTGGCAGCCCATGAAAGCCTCGTGATGTTTTCTCTAAAAGAACTTCAGCAAAGTCAGAAACAAGGTCCTGGCCCCAAAACGATGGTCATTCTTTTTGTAATCTGGAAAAAAATGCCACTCTGCCAATGAGAAAAGGAAGGCAGGACTACTTCCAAAAGTGTTTAGTCTGAGCAGACAATGAAAAACGTCAAGATCGTATACTCCACAGGGTATCTAAGACGTAACATAACACGAATCAAAATGTTCTTCAGGCACCGAGTGGCATTCATGACCTCATGGGACCCAAAGAAGTAACAATGCCTCATTTTCCATGCAAGATGAAACAAGAACCTTATGTTTTGCCAAAGATGTAGTCTTTCTAGTAGAACCATCTGCTATCATCAGCACTGCTTGAACGTATGAAAACATCTCCATCCGTGCAGCTGTTTGGATTTTTTGTTGGATTAACAACAGCAAAAAGGTGTTCAGGAGATATGCTAATGGTCACAGATCATTTCACAAAGTTGGAATGTGCCTTCCTATGCACAAATCAGCCAACTGTGCGAGTAAGAAAACTGCACAGGTTTTCAGGTTTTATGGAGTCGATAATGCACAGCTTACCATCCCATGGGGATCTGAACTCTCAACAATATCCTGTGCTAGCAAGACTGCGCTTAATAGCTAATGCTAATGCTAACATTTAGATTAAGTGTTACCGTATATGAAGCGACCAGATTTGCATCATTGTATCTTATGTTTGTCGAACTTGCCCATAGATGTGAAAGTGAGTGTGAATGGTTTTTCGTCTCTATGTTAGCCCTGCGATTGACTGACGACCTGCCCAGGGTGTACCTCACCTCTCGCTCAGAGTCAGATTGGCTTCAGCTTCCCCATGACACTTAATGAATAAGAAGTATAGATAATGGATGGATGGATGAATGGATGGATGAATGCACCTTATGTTTGGTGGTATATACGGAGACTCCCAGTGGATGTGATGTTCGAACAAGACCCTGTAGTTGTTGACCACAGCATCCACATAAAGACTTTGATGTCTCATCTTCCCGAAGCAGCAAATACAACACAATACCGCTTGCTGTTAAAGAACAAAAAGAAACAAGCCCATGGACATGACAAAACAGTGACGACACTTAACTGAACGTCTGGGCTCGCATCTCTGTTGCTGATAAAGGAGAAAGGGCAAATGCAGATAAAAGGGAATCAACAATGTGATTCAATTATTCAGCAGACTCCACAGACACATAATTACACACTACAGGATTAAAACGGTGGTGAGAAAGTGGTGCATCAAAACAATTTCCTGTAGAGTGTCGGCTACCTGCTTGTTCAGACGGACACTGAGGAAACATGACTGTCTCAGAATGTAGAGGATTCAGAAGTCGGTTCCTTAGATGATGTTGATTGTCAGGAAGAAGAAAACAAGCCTTTGGAGGGATTGGATCATTCAAGAAGTCAAAGGTTCTTGAGTGGAAATAAATCTACCCAGAGGCAAGAGGAAGAAGGACATGAAGGACAGAACATTATTCGGTGTGGAGACCTCTACAACTATAAATACAGAACATTGCAGACATCAGCCGCACACTGAAACCTTTCCTGATATAATTGTACCTAGGGGCTACCACTGAATCACTCAGGTTGTAGGAGTATGTAAAAGTCACATGTCAGATCACATGTACTGGTAGGGTATTCAAGAAAGTCAGCCTTATTAAGACTACAGCTTAAAAATGGATTATCCTTCAGGGGTTTACAAACTCATTGAGCAAGAAATCCCAGGCAGTAATTGCTTTGTTTTGAAGTATTCCAAGATAATGAATCTTATGAACCTTGTGAATGTGTGCTGTATAGTAGGCTGGGAATGTGTAAGGTGCAATTTGTGAAAAATTTATTTCCTGACTACTTTTTCGGTCCTTCACATACACTCTGTAATCAAAAGTACGTGGACACCCGGACACAAAAAGAAATGCTTGATGAATATGCCTTTCCAAAACCATGGGCATTAAAGGTCCACTATGTAGGATTTTGAGGGTATCTATTAGCAGAAATGGATTATATATTCCATAATATATTTTTGAAATTCATAATTGTTTTCATTAGTGCATAATTACCTGTAACTACAAATTGTTTTGTTTTTGTAAGCTTAGAATGAGCCCCATGATCTACACGGGGAGTGGGTCCACCTCTATGGAGCCGCCATGTTGCGCCGCTACAGTAGCCAAGAAGGGGCAAACCTCTAGGGGTCGCCTTCCAGGTTTCACATTTTTACAAGTGGCAGCGTGAATCTGGAAGGAAGAATGACAAAGAAGAAGAAAGGAAGATGAGGAAGAAGAAAGAAGAGGACTCAGTGTTTGCTGCTGTTGGATAACAAGTTTGAAGACCTAAATTTTGAATAATGGAGAATCATACTTATTATTTAACATGGAGAAAGCAAGGGAGTGTGAATGTAAGTACTTGGAAGTACGCTACGGGCACCTGACAGCCACTGTATATTCTAATACATGTTTGGGAAGGGAGGGGTAAGAGAGGGGCATTCAGGTGGCTGAAACCCTGCTATAACAGTCTCCACTCTTCTAAGAAGTCTTTCCCTTAGATGTTGGACAAGAAGGAAGGCTTGGTGCATGGTCGGCATTCCAATTCCTCCTAAAGGTGTTCAGTGGGGTTGAAGTCAGGGCTCTGCGAAGGCCACAAGTTCTTCCACACCAACATCTAACATCCATTCTGTGCTTCCAACTTTGTGGTAACAGTTTGGAGAAGGATACATACTGTATGGGTGTGATGGTCAGGAGTCCACACACTTTTAGTACCGTATAAAGGACTTTCAAGATATTTGGTGAAAACAAGGAGAGGTTGTTTATTTTCTTTCCTGCTCCAGTCTCCACCCCTGTCCCGTCATTTACTTGTCACGTGATTGTGTTCATCTGTACTGTATTAGTTGATGATTAGTTTGGCTCTTTATACCCTTGTGTGTCTTTGCAAAGTCTTGCTCATCATACGTGCGGTCCTGAGCCTTACACAGATATTCCTGTGATGACTCTGCCTGCATGGGATTTTGACCTATAATATGAATTTCGATGACGATATCCGAATTGCCCTTAAAGGCAGAGTCATCGATTCTGGAGAACGATTGTTGATATTTCTATTTCCACCATCATATTTTATTATAGGCTTTAAAAAGGAACAACAAAGCAATCACTTGAATGTCTTTTAGCTTTGGGATCTCTGTCATCACTGTGGTCTGTGATTTTTCTTCATCTGCAGCATGTGTAAAAGCATTGCAATGCTTTGTTTCTACCATGCTGTGTGTTGTATTGCGTATTTTTGGAATTACTTATGACTTTTTCCTTTATTAGCTTAATATATTATTCACTCTCTCTTTCTCAATCTCTCCTTTCTCTACACATTTAAACTATTTAAAACAATATAGCATCAGGCCTTTAAAAACAATCATATTTTCCTGATGGTGTTTGAATTTTTAATATTTAATAAATTCATTCATTATAGCTATTTAGACTTCTATTATGCATAGTGTGCAACTGAAGAACATTTATATGAAGCCCACTATAAAGTCCTGCACTTCATTTCTTTTATTCCGATCGCTTCTGCAATAAAATGGTCACTAAACAATCACACATATTTGATACTCAATAATGTTAATATCTTTATTGCATATTTCTTTATTGTTAATATCTTTAGTGTATCTATATTGTTATTCTAAAATATGAGACAATGTGAACAAATTAAAAATCGTTTTGTGAGCAGCTGTATACAAACTTTCCTTTTGTGGTTTATAAATCCACTATTTGACCCCAAATCTTTTTATTCAACTTTTGACAATTCTTAGCAAAAAATTCACTTGATTTTACTAAAAATCTAAATTAATTTTACATGTCATTTGACACCAATTCACATCAATATTACTCCAAATGCCACCTGATCCTACCCACAATTCAACTGCATTCTACCTACTTGATGCTGCAGCTGATTCCTATAAAATTTGCACACAATTCAGTCCTGTTTTATTCCATGATGCTTGACTGTATTCATAATGGCAAGATGAAAAAAGCTTTATAACTATCCGTCTATCGGTTCTCTCTTTTTCAATCTCTGTTGGAAGTAAACTTCTCTGAGAAGGCCTCCCAGAAAAAAAAGGGTACTAAATGCACTTTCCTGAGGTGATACGATTATGTTTTATGATTATCTTTCACATGAACACATGGTTAATATTTATTTTTACAATGATTTAAAACATATAAATGGGCCCTAAATAGTTTTTAAGGTAAAGCATTCAAAGTGCACTAAATGAACCTTTCTAATTGACAGATGTTCAGTTTAGTACCTGTTGTTCTCAGTGTGTATGCACTTTCCTATTTGTCCACAATAAAGGACAGCTGTCCTTACACTTCCTTAAAATTAGGACAGATGCCCAAAATTGCAGCCTTTTCTCAAATCAGAGGTATTTATTAATTTATTAGGAACATGCTATATTAATACTTAATACTATATTAAACAAATTCCAACTGAATCAAAATTAAATTGAACTGGAAAAAAATTTAATTTATTTATTCTTTTTTTTGCATGCTGTCTTCTGTATTACCTACCAAGAGTTTTTAGACTGATGGTATTCTTAGCCTGGGAACCAGTGTATCAGAATATTTTACTGATTGAGACTTCAAAGCACTTATGTAAGTCGCTCTGGAAAAGCGCGTCTGCCAAATGCCATCAATGTAAATGAATTAATTTTAAAATAAGCATTACGTATTAATAATCTACTTAAATACCAAAAAACTATACGTGCATAACAATACATGCACATGTACCTTTACACTGTCGATTAGAAATGCCCTCATTCTTTAGAATGGGGTTTGTGTGTGTGTGTGTGTGTGTGTGTGTGTGTGTGTGTGTGTGTGTGTTTTTGTATAACAGAGCCACCCGGAAAACCCCGCACACCACCTCCACCACAGGCTGCACCCGTCTTCATGAAGACAAGGACAACAACAGCAACAACAACAACAGCAACAACAACAACAACAATAATAATAATAATAATAATAATAATAATAATAATAATAAACTCGTGTTTTTTTTTTTGTAAAATCAGTAATAGGCAATTTTTTTTTACTATTATCCCGTTTCATGTTTATTTGTATGAGGTGGGAAAAGCTGCAGCAGTGCGCGTGCTGAGTACGCCAACCAGTTTAACACGAAACGGGTTCGTCGTTGCCTGGGCACGTGAATGTAACCGCTGTGCACGAGACGCGCGGTTGCTCATCAAAGCACTGAGTCTTGGATGCATGACGACTCACACACACACACACGCACACACACACACTGTGCTTGTCAATGCATAGACAACGCGCGTGCCCACACACTCACCTGCGTTCCTCAGTTTTCGGTTCCTGAGCACAGACACGATGACCAACGTGTTTCCCAACACGTCCACGACACTCGTGAAGATCAACACGCTCGCGAGCACAGCTACTTGCCATGTTGGTCCAGGTAGCGTGCCGAAGCTTCCTTTGCCGCCGCCGCCGCTACCGCCGGCCAACACCTCGGCGCCCCACGCGCGACCCTGCGCCGCTTCTGTCCGGTTCCTAATGAGCGCAACATCCTCGGGCATGTCGGACAACTCCGTTCATTCAGATGCGCGCTCTCTCCGCCATGCCTCCACACACACACACACACACACACACACACACACCAAACAAACCAACCCGAATCCGTTACATTCCGTCAAGTTTCGATCTCGTGCGCCTTTCCTGTGTCTCGCGTGCTCGAGCAGCGCCCTGTTCCACCGGAGTTGAAGAGTCACTTGCTCGCGCGCTCACGCTGTTCCGACGCACTCGTCCAGATCCCGTCCACCGACTGGCGAGTGTCGAGTCAAATCGAGTCGCGCGCGCGTGAATATGCCGGCGCTCCGCCCTCTTTCGTCGGTTCTCATTTGCATACAGAGCCGTGTTACCGATGGAGGGAGCGAGGCTCGCTCGCTTGCGCACGCGTCTGTGTGTTGTGATCGATATCGACCTGCATAAGCTACAGCTCTCCTGTGGCACATTCACACACACACACACACACTAGCACGTTCGGTGTGTTATATATTAGTGGGGTTCCAGGTCAGAACACAATTACAATTTAATGGTGCCCCAAACCACAGATTGTGCGATTCTGAAATAGAGCAAGGAAATTATTTAAGTAGCATAAAAAAGAAGAAGAAGTAAAGCATGAATATAAATTGAGACTTAACCCATATCCATACTGGAACAGTTTTACATGAGTTGGTGAGGTAATGTAGCGTTTAAAGGAGTGTGTCTGTGATTTTAATCCTGACTGAAGCCTTCATGTCAGTAATTTTTCACGTACTGTGTGCTCTTGTGTCTGGAAAGATTACTCTGGTGATGTAGGTATTGTAAAGATTCCATCATATCTGGGGGAAAAGAGTTCATTAGGAATGATGCATTGACAGAAAGCACACATTGTCGCATCAATGCATTAAAAAAAGTTAACCAGAGCTGAACATTTGATAGAACATAAGCTGAAGTGACGTATCTGGTCTGGGCGAAGCTTCAGTCATTCCAGTCAATGCTGAGGAAAACAGAGCTACCCAAGATGGGGTTTCTAGTGCATGTCCTTGTCTGGTGGAGTAAGTTTTTATTTATTGAGGCTAGCATGTAGTATAAGGGTTTTCACTGAGGTCCACTTTATTTTGAAACGATGCTAGAGAAGCCAGCTAGATTAGCAGACACATAGGAAGATGTTGGCATGAAAATGCCACAAGAAAGCAGCAGGAGCGAGTTGGATTTGTTTAGAAGAAGGACAGATGCAGTAAAAAGAAAATAATGTTACATGTTGCTCTTTATCTCAGCGAGCCAGCACACGCTCCATGACACCTCTTCTGACAAACAGTCGTAGCGCCAGCAAAACCGACCCAGTCAGATACAGGTGTTTGAATCCCTTTAGGACCATCACATTGACACACGCTGAACAACTACAACATGGTGTTGCACGGTGTGTGTATGTGGGCGGCCTGTGGTGTGTGTTGGGATGTCTCGGTGGTTTGTGTGTTCCGGTGCATGGGTTCGTTAATGCCGCGTGTTATATAAGCGCATGTCTGGATTCTGTGGCAGTGTGAGGCTTCTCGCTCTTTCTCTCTGTCGGTTCTTTGATGTCAGATTGTCGGAAATCCCCAGAGATGTACACAGAGAGAGAGAGAGAGAGAGAGAGAGAGAGAGAGAGAGAGAGAGAGACAAATAGAGAAAGTGGAGGAGAAAAAGACAGAGAAGGCAAGGGCGTTATTTTGGTGTCTCAACACCCCCCTCCCCCCACCTACCACCACCACCAAAAATGCTTTTATATTTTATAGTTTTCTTTTTTTGCATCTTTTGGAATTACCTAATAGAACAAAGAACACCCCTGGTGTATGTTTAAAGCAAATTCATTCATTCATTTTCAGTAATCATTTCATCCTCATAGGGTTACGGTTCCAGGGCCTGTCCTGGGAACACTCCGTGTGAGGTGGGAATACACTCTGAGATGAACATATTAACACATAGGGGAAATTTAGAGTAGCTAATCCACCTACTATGGCTTTAGGAAATTGGAGGAAACCAGAAAACCCAGAGGAAACCGACATGAACACACAGGGAGAACATGAGAAAATCCACACAGACTTTAACCCTGATCTCAAGACCCTGAGGATGTGAGGCAGCAACACTACGCCGCTCCAGTGAGGACTGATTAAAAGGCTAACAATCAGAAACAAACAAGCGCTTTTGGCTCTGCCGAACATCAAATGAACTCATTTGCTTCCTGTCATCTTCACTTACTTGAAAACCTGCAGATAGTGCTGGTAGACAAGGGCACTTACAGATACCCTGCTACCTTAAAACGACTTATTTGTTACGTACAGAAGGAGGCGATGAGCTAGTGCCTCCAAGGCCTGTGTACCAGAGAACATCTAACTAATAGCAGCAGGTGGTGCAGTGTGTTTGTTCTAGGCTTCCAGCATTGGCATTTGAGCCAGCCAAGTGCTATTTGGAAATGACTGCCAGCTGGCGGTCAAAGACCAGCTGTTTGTGTGCTCTTGGGAACACCACTATCTAAAGACGTTAGCCAGTTGGAGAAAGGAAGTGATTGTGCAAGCATACATGAATGCAGGTCGAGACACCATCCATTAAATGCCATTCAACACACCCTATGGCTTCCTTTTGGGCGACTCTTGTTGACATTTACAAAGTGGCTACCTTCTCCAGGTTTTAATGACTGAATGTTGCTTTGTCTCAATCCATGAGCTTTCTGAGGCGAGAACTGGAATAATGCTGCGTTCACCTCGGAAGTGGGAAGTCAGAGCTCGAGTTCCTAAGTAGGAATTGAGGGACATTTCGTTTATGCTTTGCCTGGTCCGAGGTTGGTAATAACAAGTTACGACCACTAATTAAACGTAACGTGAGACCGAATGATTCTTATCCTCAATAGAGTACAGAATTAGCATTCATCATGGATACACAGCAGTATCAGAATATTCAGTGATTACAATGCTAAACTAAAGATCAATACCACTACTAGAGTGATTCTCTTCCTCATTAGCAAGTAGTATTAACACTTTGAGTCATTTGCACACTATATAAGTGCTGTTTGTTACAGTATAGTGATCTAAGACATTAGGACTTACTACAAAGCCTCATAACCCCTCATAACGAGCATAACTCAAGTCGGAAGGAACCTTTTATATGCTGCACACGTGAGGTCCTGGTCATGAGATGATCATGACTTTACTATACATACATTCCAAGGCAACAAAGCAAATATAAAATGATTTATAATGCATTAAACCCCTTTAAACTACCAGGATATATCAGTGGATCCTGACTTACATTCCTCACTCTTTTAACTACTTATGCGTTTCACCATACTTAGTGAATAATTTGAATTCAAATGAATACTGGAATAATAAACGGAACATTTAAATGCCTTTAAATCTTTTCAACAATTTGAATCTGTTGGCTGTTTTCTGCCAAGTAGCCTCTCAGGCTTCATGAATGGCTGAAGTATTTCAGTCCATTAAATTTTATGAGCTAATAATTCCTGCTTAGCAGGGGAGAAAAAATATTCCAATCTTTACTTGGCTGATGTATTGCTGCATCTGTAACTGTTTGGGACGGGT
The DNA here is from genome assembly GCA_030014255.1 of Parauchenoglanis ngamensis. NCBI lineage: Eukaryota > Metazoa > Chordata > Actinopteri > Siluriformes > Auchenoglanididae > Parauchenoglanis > Parauchenoglanis ngamensis. The sequence continues at coordinate 10,615 of JAQMYM010005001.1, forward strand.
GTTTTGATATTGTGTGCATGCTTGGGAACCTTGACTGGCAAATTCTGTGCTCTGAAATTAGTGAACAGATTGCGCATGGATGTTTTTTCGTGACAAAGCTGTTCCGAGAAGTTAAGCAAGGTTATTACAAATCAGACCCAGTTTTATTATCTGGCTTTGTGAAGTACAGCAGCGGGGGATGGAGAGACAAAATAAGTAGTCCACTTTCTTTTTGTCACATGATATACAGAAGAGTATACAATATATTAGGGGTGGTATGCAGTGCCGCTACCTACATCTGTGTAGTGCTTTCAATATCTTTATTCAGCTTGAAACCCAAAGTGGGTGTGGCCTAAACCAAAAGATTCCCCTTTTGCTGGTTAGAAAATGTTATATAAAGCATGTGGCTTAAATTGAACACAAATCCAATGTTTGCATTTGATCAACTCCAGTAAGCTTTTATATTGTTCATTTACAAGAGCCTAGCCAGGCTTCATACCTCGAATTGTTTGTTTTCAGATAATTTTCTTTTGTTTTCCTTAAGCCTTTTACTGCGTAACCATTTTTGGAATGTGCTTTTGCCTCAATCTTTATAGCGGAGTGTTTTTTTTGTTTTTTTTTTGTGAAAGGTGCCAAATCAGCACTTTCTATTGTGAAACCTTAAGAATATATTTCAATACTGTTTCACAATTTCTAATCTAAAATAAGTGCACATGCAATATATAAGCCTAGGCCAAGAAAGCAGATAGGAGTTCGAATCTGCTAACCCACTCAAATATGAGCCAATTAATATTTACATTTACATTTCATCCATCTGACAAATGATTTCATCAAGAGAGGCTGATAAAATGGCAAACAGCTTGAAGGCACATTTCAAGTTCAAGTGTGTTTATTGTCATTTCAATGTATACATGTGGTACAGTGTACAGTGAAACGAGACAACGTTTCT
>JAQMYM010005002.1:0-11537 GCA_030014255.1 Parauchenoglanis ngamensis
ACACCTATGACCTCACTGCTAAGGAAGGGGGCCAAGAAATTGACCTGGAATGACGCAGCTGAGAAGGCTTTTCACCACCTCAAACAAGCATTCACTACAGCTCCCATACTACAACATCCAGACCCGACACAGCCATTTGTGGTGGAGGTGGACGCCTCCGAGACAGGGGTGGGTGCCATCTTGTCACAACGGTCTGGTGACAAGCACAAACTGCACCCCATCGCTTTCTCTTCTAAGAAATTCACTCCCGCAGAACGCAATTATGATGTGGGTAACCGTGAACTTATTGCCATAAAACTGGCCCTAGAGGAGTGGAGACACTGGCTTGAAGGGGCAGAATACCCGTTTCTAGTACTAACGGATCATAAGAACCTGGAATATCTACGACTGGCCAAACGTCTCAACCTTCGTCAGGCCCGATGGGCACTCTTCTTCAACCGGTTTCACTTTCAGGTATCGTATATTCCTGGCTCCAAGAATATCAAGGCTGATGCCCTGTCGCATGTACATCTCTCCAGCGCTGGTGGTAATCAACAGGAACCCATGTTGTCTCCCACCTGCCTGGTCAATGCCATAGATTGGGACTTCGACCAAGAGTTAGCTCGCCTTCAAAGAGGAGAGGCCCCAGAGAACTTTCCCCCTGGACGTACTTTTGTACCTCAGAAACTACGGGGTAAAATCATCACATGGGCACACACCTCACCAGCCACGGGACACCCCGGCACCCGTAAGACACATGACCTCCTCTGGGAGAAGTACTGGTGGCTCAATATGATCAATGACATTAATAGGTTCGTACATTCATGTTTTTCCTGTGCACAGGCTAAAGTACCTAATTTTCCAAGTCCATTCGTCTATTGCCATTTCCCGCCTTACCGTGTGCATTTGTTTTAGCGGAAACCCTGTTCCAGCAAGTTTTTAGGTTCTTTGGCATTTCTGAGGACATTGTCAGTGACCGGGGACCTCAGTTCACCTCCCAGATATGGCAGAACTTCATGGAAAAGCTGGGTGTCACAGTGAGTCTAACCTCGGGGTACCATCCTCAGTCCAACGGGCAAGTAGAACGGGTTAACCCGGAAATAGGAAGGTTCCTGAGGACCTTCTGCAGCCACAATCAGGGCGACTAGGCGAGTTTTCTTCCATAGGCGGCGTAGGCACAAAACTCGCTCCGTCACTCGGCCACCAAACTGACACCATTTCGATGTGTTCTAGGTTTCCAGCCACCTTTATTCCCGTGGAATGCCAATCCTACCTCATCACCGGCTGTCAACGAGTGGTTCACACGCAGTGAACAGGTCTGGGAAACCACCCACCAACACCTCAGACAGTCTGCCGACACGAATAAATGCTATGTCAATCGCTGCAGGAGTGCCACTCCACCATACCAACAGGGGGACCGAGTGTGGCTCTCCACGAGAAACCTACGGGGCCTTCCCGGTTGTAAAAAGCTCAATGCCCGGTACATCGGTCCGTATCTGATCACTAGCCAGATCAACCCATTTACCTACAGGTTAAAACTCCCCCGCCACAGACGCATCACACCCTCATTCCATGTCTCCAACTCCCCTGGAGATTGACGGCCAACCTGCCTACACGTTAAGGAACATCCTGCAATCACGGCTGAGAAAAGAAGGGATGCAATACCTGGTAGACTGGGAGGGTTACAGCCCCAAGGAGCAATGCTGGGTTCCGGCTCGAGACATTCTGGACCATTTAATGATTCATCAGTTCCACCTGGATCATCCAACTCAGCCCGGACCTCGACCTCGTGGATGCCCTCTGAGACGTTCGGCTCCCGGAGGTAGCCCATTGGGGGGGCTCTGTCAGGCCTGCCTCTGACCTAGACTCCAATGCCCATGAACACTCAGGCACTAGGGCGCATTTCCCGGAGTTCTAACTGGTTGCAGCTGCAGCCAATTTACACCACACCCTCCTCACAGACTATTTATACATGCACTCTCACTCATGTTGGTTGTGAAGCAATAGTTTGCCTGTTCACTCTATCTGCCAAGTTTACGACCTTGCCTGCTCTATTTTGTACTGTTTGCCCAATCGATTGACCTCTGCCTGTTTTGACTACGTATTTGGATTACTGTTCTCTGGTACTTCTGCTCATTAAGGAAACGGATCTGCACTTGTGTACTCTCCTGTTGGTGTTGCCTGTCAACACAAAAAAATAGGTATTCATGAAAATCCTGTAAATTAAAAAACAAACAAACATTCGTAGCCTACTCATGCTCCTGAGTGTGTGAAAATGTAAACCATGTAAACCTCAACTTGATCAAATTCAAATTATATACTGTAATTTACATGGATTGCTGCACTTTTATATCTGTAGTATACTGCCAAGAGTAAACTGTGCATTTTTATTTCATTTACAGCATTTAGTAGATGCCTTTATCTACTGCAATTGATCTGCAAAAATCTGATGCAACTTATAGAAGAGCTTTGAAGTTTCTATCAAAAATGCACCCACATGCTAGTTCATTAGGTCAGAGACTAAGACCACCATCAAGAACATTTAGTGATAACCAGTCATTTTATGTTAAGAGTTGTTTATGGTCGATCAAGGGTGTCTCTACATTAGGGACCGGTGGGACCAACCAGATGTCAATATGATGCACTGTGGAGCAGTGCACGATATGATTAATAATTCAGTGTAACAAGTAATATACAGATTTTTTCTTCATAACTAAGATTGTTGTACATTTATTACATATGACATATTACAAATGATAGCACTTTCTGATCCATTCCAAATGTGTTCCTGTACCTGCTGTATAAAGATCAGTACTTCTCCTAGCAGTCTTCCTTTGGCGAGCATGTGGCTGGCCCATCAGCCCTCATTTAACCAAGTGAGTAGCTGGACACACTGTGCGCATGCTCAACGTGCCTTCAATAATGATCGGTGGGGCACGATCATGTTGGCCCCATGCTGAGAACAGCCAATAAAACATAATATGATGACATACATCAAGACATTTAGTAGATGTCTTTTAGGGTATCAGCATTGCTACATAGTTAGCCATCATTACATTTATGCTAGCCACTTATAATAGCAGGGCAATAATGAATCAAGTAGACAGTTTATTAAAATATAAATTTAGCATCTTGTCATTAAAGAAAAAAAATTGAGATTAAATGTTTGGGACACCAGCCAGAGGATTTCAATATCATTCAGTCTGGAAAGGACAAAAACTGCTCCTTCAATCCAGAGTGGCTCAGTAGAAAATCATGGTTAACTGCAAGTGTAGCAAAAAATCACTCTTTTGCTTTCCTTGCCTGCTCTTTGTGAGGGGACACTACTTGGACTGTCAAGATTCAAGGATTTGAAACATGTTTTGGGAATGACTGGCCAAACACAAAAGCGTGTTGCATGTTGAAAATGCTGTTAGGCTTGCTTGGAAGGGCAAATTATTGCAGCTTAAACTGATGCCACTCACAAATGTGATATTGAGCTCCACAATCAGCAAACAGAAGAAAATAGGTATTTTCTTGGTAGAATAATAACATGCCTAAAACATTTTGGCATATACAAAAGTGCTTAGCGAAGTCATGATTAATTCTCAGCTTCACTGAACCCAGAGATTTTTAAGATCCTGGTTGAGACCATGTGTGAGGGGGATTCTAGACTTTACTCTAGACAACATTACGATTCACAGCCCTACTTCAAAGGCACCTTAGTCACTATTCAAAATGAACTTTTAGAATGCATGTTCAGTGTATACCAGAAGGAGGTTGCCAAGCAGGTGTCAGAGGCTCCTTTCATTGCTTTTCAAGCGGATGAGACAACGGATATGTCCTGCAAATCGCAGATGGTAATTTTGCTATGCTACATGACTGGAATGACAGTAATAGAGAGATTCTGGAGATTCAGTGATGTGAGTGACAAAACAGATTTTGGTCTTGCTAATGCTATAAAAGATGCACTGGAGCCATTAGGCCTTACGGATAAATTAATCGCACAAGCATACGATGATGCAGTGTTGATGAGTGGGAGCATCAGAGGGTTCAGACTTTTATTGAAATGCACAATTTGTGCATTTTTACGTGCACCAGCTAAACCTAACCTAACAGGTATGCTGAACAGGTATGCTCAACAAGAATTTCTGACTTGAAAGTGTTCTTAGCAGAATTATCTGCTTTTGCCGCTTTCTTTTCCCAATTCTCCCAAAAGAACAGCTGCACTAGCAGAGACTTCAGATCTGTGCATCCTAAGGCCTGCAGCCTCTTGGTGGAATTTCAAAAGCAGAACAGCGAATGCTGTTTTTGAGAACCGTGTCGATATCAAAGACTGTCTAGATAAGGTAAGAATAGAACCTGGATGGGACAATGTTATCACATGTAAAACTTATGACCTCTTCATGTATCAGGATCATGGGAAATTTCTATAGATTTTGCAGTTTTTTATGAGCTGATGCCAGAAGATGACATTCTATACAATATATTGCAAAAACAAAGTAGATGCAGCCACAAACAGCTGTGCAGTGGAAAGCTTCAAAAGCAACATGGGTCGACTGAGAGAGTGAGAAGATGTAATAGCTCAGGAGAGAGAAAACACTACAGCTAAAGAAAATAAATACTGAAAAATCACTATGCCAATGACCCCTGCTGAGTCATGGAGAAACTTTTCAACATTGAAAAGGATTAAGACATTATGTGCATCACCATGGGGCAACAAAGGTTAAATGCATTTGCAACGTCATTTAAAAAAAAAAAAAGAATTAATTCATGGATTGGTGGACTTCAACAAAAAAGTTATTGACAAGTTTGCCCAGATGAAAGATTGTCATGCATCATTTCTTTTCAAGTAGTGAGTATCACTGGTGAGTCTATTTTGCATTATTACAAGGTGTGTTATTTTGGCTGTAGTTTACAGTTGAGGGCCACAATGATTGTATTCTATACTACTTGATAGTTTTTGATTTGTAATTAATTGTAATTTTTGATTTGATTCACTAATATCACACATATCATATTATTTCCACTAACTCCTGTGCCACGGTTTGTTAATGTGTGCATTTGTGATTTCACTGATGAGGCGTTTTTGTGTTTGAATTCATTGAGCAAGAAGATTTGTGTGTAGTTTCCTTGCTAGACCTATGCTGGCCATAGAGATTTTAATGTGCTCCACCAGGTTTTCTGTACCAGAGACACCACTGGTCAGAACCACGCTTTACACTTTACGGGTGATCAACATGCGTCCGCGAGTGCAAAGAAAATCAACGTTTTAAAAATGTTGTAAATCCAGGGGAAATTTTGGTTTGGCTTATGGAACATTTGCACACTTTACTAAACTTTACTAAACTAAAGAAGTGATCAATGAAGTCCAGTGTTGTTTCTTTTCGGCTGTAAATTCAGCACAGAAGCTATGTGTGAACTAATTAAGAAATTGAGTTTAAAGCTTTTCTTTCCATACATATTGGTAAGCTGTTGGTGACTGTTTCCTTGCTGTGTGTGTGTGTGTGTGTGTGTGTGTGTGTGTGTGTGTGTGTGTTCTCTCCATTGTGCTTAGTTTATCCCCTTTTATATTCCCCCAGTGCACTGTTCACTCCCGTCTCCTGAAAATGTAGCCATCGTCTCCTTTAATCTGGAGCACAAGCTCACATGGACACCAGGTCCTGGTACAGCAGCCTTCACACACTTCAGAGTACAGAGCTATAATCAGATGTAAGTAGGTGCTCCTGTTAAGCAAGATCATGTCTCTTTAACTAATGTACAATTTTGCTATTTTCCCATGTGTATTAATGCATCAGTTCTGTGACGATTATTAGAGCTGATCACGATTACATTTAATTCCACAATCGTCATTGTCTTCTTATAAATGTACAACTAGAACATGTCAACAAACATGAATTTCACCACATTTTTCATGGTGCAGTACTATACTCTACTATTATTATTCATGTCTTCCACATTTAGGTAAAATGCTGTGAAAATTTCCTTCAGTTTCTGCATATTTGTCACTCTTAATTGTTTCAAATAGCTTTTAATATAAGACAGAGGCAACCCGCGTAAAAAGACAATAAATTGTTTAAATCATTTCATTTATTGATGGAAAAAGTTATACAACATCATCTGGCCCTTTGTGAAAAGGTGATTGCTCCTCAAGTTTGTCAACCAATTACCTAAATTTAAATAATAATTGGGTTCAATTAGACAACACACACACAGGATTGATTACTGCCAGACCCACTGAAAGTAAACATCACTTAAATAGAACTTTTCCATCAATGTGATGTAGGCTAAAAGGGCTCAACAATCAGCATGCTAAAATGATCCACCATGATCAAAAGAAATTTAAGAAGAGGTGAAAAAAAGAAAATTATTGAAATAGTCTGGAAAAGGTTACACAGTAATTTTTAAGGCTCTAGAACTCCAGTGAACCGCAGTGACAGCCATTACCTCTGCATGGAGAAAATTTGGAATCTTCCCAGAAGTGGCTGACTTACCAAAATCCTTTCAGGACCACATCAACAATTCATCCAAGAAATCATTAAAGAAAAAACATCTAAAGAACTGCTGTTACAGTCAACGTTCATGATTCCAGAAAGAGACTGGGCAAAAATGGTATCCCACAGCAGTGAAACCCACATTGGATAAAACACCTTGATGATGAAGGCACATGATGCCACATGATGGCAATAGTGTGGTGGTGTGGGGATGCTTTGTTGTGTCAGGGCCTGGGCGAATTGTCATAATTGACGGAACTACGAAATTCTGCTCGCTACCTGAAAATCCTGAAAGTGAATTTCCAGTCGTCAGTTCATGATCTGAACCTAAAGTGCATTTGGGCTATGCAGCAAGACAAAGATCCAAAGTACAAAAGCACTTCTGAATGACTCAAAAGAAGAAAAAAAAAAAAGGTTTAGGACAAGTCCTGTTTGAGATGCAGTAGCATTTCTACAAAAAAGTTTTTCCAATATTGAATTTCTCAATAAATGAAATAATAATTTAAAACTGATTTGTTTTTCCTCATGTTCTCCTTGTCTTATATTATATTTTGTATAAAGCTCTGAAACCTTTTAATGTGACATAATTGACATATACTGTATATATATATATATATATATATATATATATATATATATACACTGACTCAGCACCTTATTAGGAAAAAATCTTGCAGATACAAGCCAGCAGCTTTGGGTAGTGTTCATAGGGTGACAAAAAATGTAATCTCCATGATTTCGACTGTGGCATGATTGTTGTTGCAAGATGGGCTGGTTTGAGTATTTCTGTAACTGCTGATGTCCTGGGATTTGCGCACACAACAGTTTCTATAGTTTACTTGGATATCATGCCATAAAGAAAAATAATTCAGAGAGTTCTGCAGACAGAAATGGCTTGCTGATGAGAGTGATCAACAGAGAATGGCCAGACTGGTTCAAGGTTACATTAACTCAGATAAGCACTCTGTACAATTGTGATGAGCAGAAAAGCATCTCAGAACACAGCACATTGAACCTTCTAGTGAATGACTACAACAAAAGAAGATCTAGTCAGGATTCCATTTCTGTCAGCCAAGAACAGAAAACTGAAGCTGCATTGGGCACAGGCTCACCCAAACTAGACTGGTGAAGACCGGATAAACATAGTCTGGTCTGATGAATCTTTCAGAATTTCTGCTAAGACCCACAGATGATAGGATCAGAATTTGTCACCAACATCATGATTCCATGGACCCAGCCTGCATTGTGTCAACAGTCCAGACTGGTGAAGGTGGTGTAATGATATGGGGAATGTTTTCTTGGCACACTTTAGGCCTGTAATACCAATCAATCATGTCTTGAATGCCACAGAATATTTGAGTATTGTTGCTGACCATGTGTGTCCCTTCATGGCCACAATTTACCCATCTTCTTATGGCTACTTCCAGCAACATAATGCACCATGTCACAAAGTAACAGTTGTTGCATTCTGGCTTCATGAATATGACAATGAGTTCAGTGTTCTCAACTGGCCCTCCCAGTCACTGCATCTGAATCCAACTGAACACCTTTGATATGTGGTAGAATGTGAGATTGGTAGCAATAAAGTACACATGAAAAATCTGCAGGAATAGCATGATGCAGTCATGTCAATATGGAGCAGAATCTCAAAGGAATGTTTCCAAAATCTTGTGAAACCCATGCCATGAAAGATTAAGTCTGTTTTGAGGGCATAGGGAGGCCCTACCTAGTATTAGTATAGTGTTCCTAATAAAGTGCATCAAATATATGATGTTTGCCATATTACACATGTATCATGCTCAATCAATATCAAAAGAAACGACAATAATCACTAATCCCAAATTTTATACAGTAGTTGTGACAAACATGGCTCCAAGTGCTCTATATCTCTAAAAGTGTCTTGTTATGCAATTCAGTAAACAAACTCTGACAGCTCTCGTATATCCCCACTCAAGGAGGAAGCTCTGGATTTCAGTGAATAACTGTTCTGACCTACAAATTGGCGAGTCATGTGATTTGACCAAATCTTTCAAGGAAACCTTTGGTCTTAATCAAGCCCGAGTGCAAGCATTCAGCCAGGACCAGGAATCCAACTGGACCACATCGAAATTTTTTACTCCCCTGTTGGACAGTAAGAAAACACTTTCCTTTCAAATAATTTTCCATGAATTTACATGTTTATATAGATTATGTTAAGAGTACAGTATAAGAGTTAACAGTATATAGAACGTGTGATTGTGTTATTTCAGTGGACTTTACACTTTACTCATTTGTGCAAGTGAAAAGCTCAATCTCATGTTAAAATGGAAGGATGTGATGTGCCAGTCTACAATCCACACCCCAATCTGATAAACCTGGATAAAGTGGATAGAATATCCATGTTTCTTTCTTTCCATCAATTTTTTCTGACCTTTGACCATTACAGCAACTCTGGGCCCTCCACATGTGTCGCTAACCGGCTGTGGAAACTGTCTCCTCCTGAAACTCAGTCCACCGGCCAGTGTGGAAGGAAAACATGACCCACTGACATACCTTTATAAAGAGTACACTGTCAATGTGTGCAGGACTAGAGACAAAACCCAGGTGAATCTAACATTTTGTTACAAATCAGCCCTCATTTTCAGTTAATAGGAGGTGAAGCCAGTTGCATCACGTCCTATTGGCTGCACTGGGTATTGCACTTTTCATGATAGCTGTATAGATTAAGGCAGAACAGCAGAAAAACAGCTTTAAAGAAATTATTTGAAGATATGAATTGAATGTATAGGAATGTAGTGGGTAGAAATGCCTTGTTGATGACAGAGAAAGGCAATGGTAATGCAAATAACCACTGTTCAATGAGCAGAAAAGCATCTCAGAGTGCACTTTGAACCTTGAGGGGAATGAGCTTCAATAGCAGAAGACAAAATTGGGTTCTTCTCATGTCAACCAAGATGAGGAATCTGAGTCTCAGGCACACCCAAACAGGACAGTTTTTAAGAACATGAATTTAATTAGACTTATTTATCATCACCCCTGCTAATATTCAAAAATAAAATTTCTGCAGGAGAGATTGAGCTGGCTATGGGCAGTTTGGCAGTCATAGCTTTGATATACCTTCATATTTGTCATGAGATTGAGTTGAACATTCATACATTTCTTTATTATTATCTTCAGTTTAGTTGTATTTCTGCTCATTCATTTTGTATATTTTAACTTTATAGATCCAAATATAAACTCTATAAATAGTTTTTTTATAACTCACATTAAAAATATTTCCTGCATTCATTGAAATTGAGTCTCTACTTGTCATTTTCAGACAAAAGTCGCTTTGATTGTAAAGCATCTTTTCCGCTATATGTAGCACTTCCTTTGCTTGTAAACAGCCTCCTCTGTCTCCTAAATTAGACATGGGGATTTCTACATATTCATAACATGCATTGGTTTGTGGTTGCTATAGAGACACACAGAGCAAGTCTGTAAAGGTCTTCATGGAAAACATGCTACCTTTTTTAAGCAAGGAAAATGCAAAGCGAGGATCTTTTATCTAAATTGTGGCTTTTGTGTTAGAAATCAAAAGCCAGAGAAGACAAGTGTTCATGCCATGCTACAAACCTATAAAGATATAAGCAGTATGTATCAGAAATTATGTTCAGTAGATGGAAAACAAGAATTTCTTCTTTTGCAATACAAATCCATACTATTTGTATTTTTCAGCAAATATTCATGGAACATTTCAAAGATGCAATATTTCATGAATTTTATTTAAGGGTGATTGTAATTATATATATTTTTTTCAAATTATATGTTCTGATCTATTATTAGTTACTACATGAAATTTTGAAAGACACCAAAATGGAATAATTATTTTTGTTTGAATTTCTCAGTTTGTTCTGAAGGCATCCAATGGAGAAACTTTGATCAACTACTTAGAGCCAGGAGTGGAGTACTGCATCACAGCCGTTGCTGTAACAAGCTTTAAAAACCTTGCACTTCCTTCCAGTCCTCACTGCACATACACAAGTCCACAGCCAGTCAACACCGGTACAGCTTAATTCATTAGCACAGAACTAAGTTTTCTATCACTTTTGTCTTTTACATGAGATCAAAGTGTTAAAATAGTAGGAACTATTCACAATGTGATAACAGTACAACCCAATATTATTATATTTGGTAACTGCTTACATCAGTTTTCTCCTAGTAGGATTTTCTATGAAAAGTAATCAGTTTTATCTATTTTAAAAAACAAACCCTAGCCTACAACAGCTGAGCTCATTAGCAAGATACTGAAACTCCCCTATGTGTGAGGCAATGGATAATTTTTTAATTTCATTCCTTGTGTCCCGCAGTGGCCGTGGTTTTGGGCGCACTGTGCGCAGTCTTCCTCATGGTGTTGCTCCTCTGTGCAGCTCTGATCTACACTGGCCACCTAGGGAACCTCCACACACCGCTCCCAAAAGCTTTAGCATGTTTCTTACCTTTCCTGGAAAGAGGGTGAGGAATTTAAGAAGTGTTCTTGCATCTATGTATTATTGATTTTAACACAGACCTGATCCAATTTAGCCATTTTATGACCTTTATAACCTGAAGCCATTTTATTAAGATACATTGTTCATGTAAGGGCTGAGGTGTTTTTAATGAAAAATAATGAAATATGAAGCTTTTGCTGATCTTGCTCTGCAAAACATTCCATATTTCCCTCATTCTTTGTGTGGAGGGCTTTCCAAACCCAAATGACACAGAAGAGGCTGCTGATATTTCTACAGATGTAAGAAAATGTTCTTCAAAGGACTTTTGCTGCTTTATTTTTGCTTTTCTTTAGTATAAGAACACTGGAATAATAAAGAAATTTACAAAAATGACAAGCTCGTCTTTCATCAATTATTTTCATCCTACAGGGTCATGCCAATTTAAGAATTGCAATGCTGTAGTAGATGTGGTATACACAATGTATATACATACACTATAAGCCTTATTACATACACTATATTCCATCCATACATTATCTATACCGCTTTATCTGTCTGTCTGGAAGCTGGAGCCAATCCCAGCATCTTGGGGCGAGAGGCGGGGTACACCCTGGGCAGGTCGCCAGTCCACCACAGG
>JAQMYM010005003.1:0-11532 GCA_030014255.1 Parauchenoglanis ngamensis
TAATGACTTTGCCCATAATGGTTTCACCAACAGAGGTTTATGCAAATTATTAGTGCAAGCTGGCTAATTTTAAACGAGTTACCCGAGTTAATGAAACATGTTAGGAATGTGACCAATTGTGGCAACTTCAGCCTGCCATAAGTTGTGAGCTGGTGCTTTACTTTCATAAACAGAGAGAAACAGAGAACAGTGGTTTTGTGCAAGAATAATAATAATAAAGGAGATGAAAATAACTTTGTGACATTGAGGATGACTTCATGGCAATTACATGTGGCATTGCTATGACGACCAGGTACAGTGGAAAATTAAGTACTTGTTACCAAAATCGAGTAGAGTAGAGGTAAGTCGAGCTGAGCCTGTACCATGAAGTGGAAAAGGGCTGCTGTGTATTAGATTTGCTTCTGGTTTAAATTTTGTTGTTGTGTTTCTGAGTTTGCAGTGTTGTTTTTAGTTTTTGTGTGTTTTAGGTTTGCTTAGGTGTTTGCATAAGGCCCTGTTTACTCTTGGTTTTAAAATGCATCTTGTGTGATGGGGTCACAAACCAAGACACATCACCATTCACACCTGTGCCTATCATGCATCTCCAAGGTGTCCACCTGACCAGTTCATATTTCATTACTGCCCATATCACTTCTGTTAGAAGTTCAAAGTGCCCCCCCCCCACACACACACCACATCAGTGCAATATCAGTGCTCCTCTACATTTTTTTAATCAGCCAAGACACATTTTAAAAACAAGTGTAAACAGGATCTATGAGACAGATGTCAATACCAAGTTTGAATGTGTTTGTACGTAAAAGACAGCAGATGCAGATAAAGAAAGGGTCTGTTCCAATAATCTGCACATGAGTGCACCCTGCAGGCTATAAAAACAACTTATTGAAAACAAAAAAATCAATAAACAAACAAAACAAAACAAAAAAAGTACTAAAGACAAACTTATATTTCAACTCACAACTAGAATTCAGAACCAAGTGACTGGGAAGCCGTATTGACTGTCATGATTTCACCAATAGTCATGTACATTATTAATTAACTGAACTGCCAAATTTTACTGGGTTTCATCAAGAATCTGGCCCATAATAACCAGCTATGTGGTAAAGGTGAGATGCTGAAAGATTTACCCAAGGCAGTAAGATAAATGGCTGTCTTTGTACAGCCATGGCCAAAAGTTTTGAAAATGACAAATATTGGTTCTCTCAAAGTTTGATGCTTCAGTGTTTTTAGATCTTTTTGTCAGATGTTTCTATGGTATACTGAAGTATAATTACAAGCATTTCCCAAGTGTCATAGGCTTTTATTCACAATTACATTACATTACACGTTTATGCAAAGAGTCAATAGTTACAGTGTTGGCCCTTCTTTTTCAAGACCTCTACAATTCACACTGGCATGCTGTCAATCAACATCTGGGCCAAATCCTGACTGATGGCAGCCCATTCTTGCATAATCAATGCTTGGGGTTTGTCAGAATTTGTGGGTTTTTGTTTGTCCACCCACCTCTTGAGGATTGACCACAAGTTCTCAAGGGGATTAAGGTCTGGGGAGTTTCCTGGCCATGGATCCAAAATTTCAATGTTTTGTTCCCTGAGCCACTTAGTTATCACTTTTGCCTTATGCCATGGTGCTCCATCATGCTGGAAAAGGCATTGTTCGTCTCCAACTGTTCTTGGATGGTTGGGAGAAGTTGCTCTTGCAGGATGTTTTGGTACCATTCTTTATTCATGGCTGTGTTCTTAGGCAAAATTGTGAGTGAGCCCCCTTCCTTGGCTGAGAAGCAACCCCACACACGAATGGTCTCAGGATGATTTACTGTTGGCATGGCACAGGACTGATGGTAGCGCTCACCTTTTCTTCTCTGGACAATCTTTTTCCTGGATGCCCCAAACAATCATCTCATCAAAGAAAATGACTTTGCCCCAGTCCTCAGCAGTCCAATTCCTGTACCTTTTGCAGAATATCAGTCTGTCCCTATTGTTTTTCTTGGAGAAAAGTGGCTTCTTTGCTGCCCTTCTTGACACCTGGCCATCCTCCAAAAGTCTTCGAATCACTGTGCATGCTGATGCACTCACACCTGCCTGCTGCCATTCCTGAGCAAGTTCTGTTACTTTAGGAGATGGTCCTGGCACTTGCTGAACTTTCTTGGGCACCATGAAGCCTTCTTCACAACAATTGAATCTCACTCCTTGAAGTTCTTGATGATCTGATGATCCAATAAATAGTTGATTTAGGTGCAATAGCAACAAGATCCTTGTCTGTGAAGCCCTTTTTGTACAAAGCAATGATGACTGCACATGTTTCCTTGCAGGTAACCATGGTTAACAGAGGAAGAGCAATGATTTCAAGCACCACCCTCCTTTTAAAACATCCAGTCTGCTATTCTAACTCAATCTGCATGACCAAGTGATCTCCAGCCTTGTCTTCATCAACACTCTCAGCTGTGTTCACGAGAGAATCACTGAATGTCAGTGGGTCCTATTGTGGCAGGGCTGAAATGCAGTGGAAATGTTTTTTGGGATTAAGTTCATTTTCATGGCAAAGAGGGACTTAATTAATTGCAATTCATCTGATCACTCTTCATAACGTTCTGGAGTATATGCAAATTACCATCATAAAAACCGAGATAGCAGACTTTGTGAAAATTAGTATTTGTGTCATTCTCAAAACATTTGGCCACGGCTGTAGTTGCAGCTGTGGAATGTGTGTATAAAAACCAAATGTAACATGTTTAAGAGTTGAATTCTGGATCATGTGGGATTGGTGATAAGACAATATAATTAATATCATGATAAATTATACTACAATTAAATTATAATGCAATTATATTGCAATATTACTTTAACAAGTATCACAGGTATGACCATTACTTTTCAAACACGTCAAGCTTTTATAAGCAATAAGGAAATGAAGGAAGTTAAATTAAACTCTTTTCTTTAATTAAAGTCTTAATCTTTAATTATTCCTCTACTTATGCATTACACATGATTAAACATAAATGTTAAATAAAAACAAAACTGTTTTCTCCAATCCCCTTTATTATTTGATTATGGCACTACTGCTTTGTTTGCACTTATTGCTACATATTGTGTCCAACACTGAAAAGCCTTTAACTACCGTGTGGTAATTTTTGAAATATCACATACCTCATCTGGATACCATTAGGTATCATAACTAATATGGTTATATTCAATTCAATTCAATTTTTTTTGCATAGTGCCTTTAACAGCAGCACACAAAGCAGCTTCACAGTATGAAGTTACATGTAGTAATTACCTAAATTTATTCATACACAGTTCGTGTACCATTAAAATACATTTTTATACACATCTCCCCCCTAAAAAATGTCAGGCCCTGTGTCAGACAAATTTGTATATGTTGGAATGGTCACCTAATAAACTTCAAATTTAATTTTCTTATTGACCACATGTCCCTCGTTGACCATAGCATGGTTTTGTAATTCCTCTAACAACTGTAAGCAACTTTTTGGTCAGCTGTAGTGGATTGTAAGCACAGAATAACTGTCAGGCACTCATATAGCTGTAAAAAAAAAAAAAAAAAAATCAACCTTTACATAGGAGACACATCGACACATCTTTTACAAAAACACCCACGTTCATCTACACAGTTAAAGATTAAATCGCAGTTAGAGATTAAATTATGAATATTTTCTCAAACAGTCAATTTTTATATCATAAGGTCCTGTGTGACAGGACTGATTTTATGGACTGTTGATGCAGGAAAATATATGTTTATGTTCTTTAAAGCTATACTATGTATGATTTTGGGGGAATTTATTAGCAGAAATGGAATATAGTATCCATAAGCATGTTTTCATTAATATACAAATACTTGTATACCATTGTGTTTTTTTTCTTAGCTTAGAATGAGCCATTTCGGGCTACATCGGGACAACACAGCGACAGAAACATGTATAAACAGAACACAGTGTCACAGTGTATCTTCTCCCAGACGGAAATTACTGATGAGGGACGACTGATTTCATAGTGATGCCGAAGTTGCCTGTTTTTTGCTGGACAGGTCATTGGATTTAAATTATGTCAAAATATCGCTACATGATACTGTTTTTACAGAATTTATATAATCATTCATTAGAATCACTGATGTTTTCCAAGTAATGTCTCCAATTATGCTGTGATAACACACGAAACTACAGACTACAGGAACACTGGTACAGGTATAGCACAGAGCCTCTGTGTAAATACCACTTTCAGAGCTGTTGGGATTGTTCATCTCGCGCAGACCATCATAATGAAATAATTTTATAAATACGAACCGCTGTTACTTCAGTCACTCGATTTGAAGGGTTTCAACTCTTTCCTTTTCTAATTGAGTAGCAGAAGCAACTTGGTTAGCTCTGCTTCCATGTCTGCTGACCATGAGCAATCCTCTCCATCTTTCTGTTACTCTCCCTGTCTCTCTAACATTGTAACGACATTACCAGCTGCTCTATCTGAAATATAACACCTCAAATGGAGAAAAAATGTATCCTGCTGACTTTATCAATAAATCACTACCACAATGAAGAACAAGCAAGAACAATATTCACTAGCAATAAAACACTACCAAAATGCACCAAACAATCTTACATAGAAGTTATGTATTTCTAAATATCTATTTAAAGTAACCTCATCAGTTTACAGACTACTCGATGCGGTGACATATGATGACATCATTTTGGAAGCACTCATATTGTATGCTGCGAGCACGTGATAGTCTGTCTGTTGTGAAAAGTCTGTTTATACTCTGGCTGTGGGATATATAAAGTTGAAGTAAGCCAAAGAGCTTTGACTTGTGTTATAATCTGTGACTGCTGGTCTGAATATTAAATGGGAAAGCTAAAGCAAATTTTATCAGTACAATAACTCACCATTACTATTAGGAAACCATTCGGGTTTAGCCTTATAGCATGGTGTCCCATAATATAGACAAAAGCATAAAACTATTACACATACACACATAAACATACAGATGCATTTCAAGTCCATTAGTCAACTCTTTCATTTCAACCACACAAAACCTAAATCTCTTCTGATTGGTCCTTTTGGGTATTTTGAACTCACGGTTGGACAGTGAATACTTTTGTCTAAAAGAACTGGAAATAATTAATTTAAAAAAAAAAATCACTTTACACCATTTTTAACAGCAAGTAAGTTGAAAGGGATGTTATAAGTAGACTTATTTTCTATTAATTATTTTGTGTATTTTCTTGAACATTAGAGAGGGTTTAGCTGCTCATGCTCATTTATATCTTGGTCTCACCCCATACTCAAATTCAAAGATATTTAAATTAGGAATGACATTCTTTTGCTCCCTGCTCCCATCTTCTGCCTAGCTGAGCATATTGAACAAGGTCAAAAGCAGTCATGCATTTTAGAGCACCAGCACTATGTACAATCTCCAAGGATTTTTCTTTGTTCATTTTTTTGTGGCAGTTTCTGAACAGCATGGTTATGTGGACTCAGTAAGAATAAGTAGCTGGCTAGACTGCTTATACAACATGATTAAGGCCTAAGAAATTCAGCTTTAAGTTAAGATGATTCAGTGAAAAACCAGTGAAAGTACAGAAAGTGGAGAGTAAAACAGTAGAATTGTTTCAGGTCACTCTCAAAGCGCAGATATTTCAAGCCATTTAACATAATTTGGTGAAATGTTGGGAACAGGCAGGCTTGGGGAATAATGGAATACATGGAACAGCATTATGTAACTAGGTTACAAGCTGTGATCAGATTACCAATGCAGTTAGTAAAAATGGGGATAATTTACCAGATTAAAATATTATGAAATGCAACAATTAATCAGCAAAATCAATAAAAATCAATAATAAAAATAATTGCCAATAATTGCTATGTCACTTCATAACAACACATTTGAAAGAAACATCAGTAGGACTTTCTCTAGAGTATGAGACTCTTTACAGTACACTGCCCTGCTGACCTCATGACATAACTTGTGTTTTAATGTGAATAATATTATAATTCATTTACATTTATATCATTTGGCAGACGCCCTTATCCAGAGCGACTTACATATATCTCATTTATACAACTGAGCAGTTGAGGGTTAAGGGCCTTGCTCAAGGGCCCATCAGCAATAGCTTGGCAGTGCTTGGGATTTGAACTCACAACCTGCCGATCACTAGTCCAACGTCTTAACCACTAAGCTACCACTGCCCCTTTCCCAAAATTCGTTTGTGGGAATGTGATTAAATGCTGCATATAAATATTAAAAATATATCTTTTTTATATAATATTTTTAAAAGATAAATCCAATTGAATAATCAAGGAATTCAATTATCAATCTAAGAATAATCAAATAAAAAAATTGGTTGTTGCAGCCCTAAATAAGAACAATAAACTACATGCACATGTGCACACAACACTTCATGAGTCTCACATCACCACTCTGGTCTTGAGTGAAATCATAGCTAATCATACAGTCACCAATTCATTATCATGGCCTATATGTGTTCTAATGTGTTCACTGGGTGCAAATTTTGCTGTGTTTAAATCACACTGATTTTAAATTTTTAAATCAGAAAAGGGGAACATCACTTTTTTTAGCAAATAATTAGTAACTATCGGAATACATTTTTAAAGTAACCCTCCCAACCCTGGGAACAGGTGATTTGATGCAACAAATTATCCTGCTTATTGGCATGTGCCTTACACACATGGAAACACACACACACACACACACATATACACACAATTCATAGAAATACATAGGCAAGTGTGATGCCTGCGGCTATGCAGCCTTGCCGTCTGCCTGGAGCTAGCACTCCGCCCCTCAAGAGTCTCAACAGACAAAGGGCAATCCAGGACAGTGATAGCCACCGCACCAGCTCCAAGTGGGCGAAGCCCACAGACGAGACACAGCCACAAGGGTGGGGTTGCCAAACCCAGCACGGCTGGAAGAGGATGACTGTCTTCCCGCCAGCAGACCGCGGCAAGAGATAAAAAGCCCAAGACGGCATGCGAGTGGTGTGTAGGAAAATAAGCTGGCATGCGTGCTCATTGCTCTCCCTTTTGTTGTGCGTTTTTTACGTACCAGACTCCCCATGAGAAGACCCGCTGGTGACACGCTGATGCGGCCCACCTTGCCGCTCATCTCACCGCTTCACCATGCTGGGAATACGGATCGCCACGAGAGCTGGCTCATCTCACTGTTAACATTCCCTTCACTGTCACTGACCCCACGCTCTTTGTTGATGATATTTGTTTGACAGCACAAGTGTTTGTGAGTGTGTTTGAGCATCAGAGAGACAATAAAATTGGCTCACCATGCACTGTTGGCACCCTAATCCCCATGTTTGTGTGTTCACTCCTGCTAACTTGCTCACCACTACCATGGGGGACATCACCATCGATTCCGTAGTGCGGCACCTCCTGGAGTCCAGCCTGGAGCAAGGTTGCGTCAACCAGATCATCATCCAAGGCCTCCGGGCTATGGCTCAAGAGCTAGTCACTCTTCAAAGCATCCACAATCCTGCTTCACCATTTAACCAAGATGAGTGAGGAGGACGACGCTGAAGCATTCCCAGAAACATTCGAGCTCACCACCCTTTGGGAAAACAGAAGCTGCCAAGTACGCCACATTGAAGGCTCTTAGCCTGCTGTCCAGCCGAACCACCGTGTGACCCTAGCAGTGACTCCAGCCAGACCAGCTCATGCCAGACAAGATTATCAACTGAGTCATGGTAGACCGCTTTCTGCAGGGCCTGCCCACAGAGGCACAATGGACCATGGGGATAAATACCCCTGCGACCATCCGAGGGATTGTGGAAGCCCTGGAGAACTCCCTTGCAACCCTGGAGATGGGAAGAAGCCATCCTCCAGCAAGCAGAATGGAGGTCCCTTCTCCATCGAGCTGAATCCTGGGCCACATCTATCACCTTAGACCTGCTGTCCCGTGAACCCCAACACACCCAGGATGCCTTGATGCCCACAGAACCGCAGAAGCCATGGGTGGCTGCTGAGGACTGCCTCAGGCATCAGTGAGGTGAGTGGACCATGACAGCTGGCCTAATTCCAAATCTCTCTGTCCCTCTCCTTGTAGGTCAAGACTGGCCTGGCCTCCAGTACATGCTACAGGAGAAGTCAGACCAGGAGAATTCTCAATGTAGGCGACGATGACCCGCTTGTTGCAGGTCCATAACAGTGTCTTCAGCCGCCCTCCTTGACCAGGATGATGAGGCTGCTGACGACGTTGGTATTGAAGGTAAATCCCCCTTCTGTACTAACCCTCCCATGTGTGCTTCAGCAGGTTACCCACAAGGGGATCTTTGGAAGGGAGCAGAAGGAGGATGACAAGATGAAACACCTCTGCCCTGCTGTCTGGTGTTGCTTGTGTTTCAGGTGCCAAGGAGGTGATCGACAAGGGTCCTGATCTTTCCCCCACACAGTGGCAGGTACAGTATCGGGAAGTGTTCTCCAAAGAACCCAGGCAGACCAATGTCATACAACACCACATCAGGACACAGATGCTGTAGGATGGAGTTATCGAGGAGTCTGCCAATGATTTGTGTAAACTCAACGAGGTCTCGGAATTTGACGGCTACCCCATGCCATAGGTGAATGAGCTCATCGAGCAGCTAGGGGGAGCCTGGTTAATCTCCACCTTGGATCTCACCAAAGGGTAGTGGCATGTTCCCCTAGCACCAACCTCAAGACCCAAAATGGCCGTCAGTACCGCCTCCGGACATTGCAGTACAAGGTTCTCCCATTCGGACTTCATGGAGTTCCGGCGACATTCCAGCAAGTTATGGGCATCTTACAAATACCTTGATGACGTTGCACCCACTTGTCCACCTGTGAAGATCATGTGTGCCATCTGCACCGAGTCCTCGATGAGCTGCGGAAGACTGGACTCACTGCACATCTGAGAAAATGCCATCTTAGGCTGACCAAGGCGCAGTACCTGAGCTACAGCACCGGGAGAGGACTTCTTAAACTCCAAGAAGGAAGGTGGAAGCCGTATGTAAGTTCCCATGGCCCCTCACAAAGACACAGGTACAAGCCTTCTTGGGGCTGGCTGGGTATTATCGACGGTTTGTGCCTAATTTCACCTCTCTAGCTGCCCCCTCTAAGATCTTACCAGGAAGGGAGAGCCAGAGACGGTCTGCTGGACGCCGAAGGTGGAGAATGCATTTAATGATCTCAAAGCAGCACTGACCAGTGAGCCGATTCTCCAGGCAAACATGTTCCAAACTTAGAACTTCGACCTGGGCACAAAAGTCTGCAAAATGTTAGGAAGTTTTTTTTATCCGTTAAGTTTTTTATTAAGGTTTTATTTAATTTTCCTTTGGAACAAACACTCCGGTAGCAAAGAATGGTGCTTTTTGGATGCATGGAATGTCATTGTGTAGAAATGACTGTAAACAGCAAGCACTTACACCATAAAAGTGAGCTAATTATAGTGCATCAGTGTTTGCCATTATGGGCTGACAAATTACATTTCTAACATAATTTAATTACTAATGAACTAATGTTTAAAATTCTGCCTGAAACTTAGCAAAGACACAGTGTTGAAAACATCATATCAGTATTACTACTGACTAGATTTAATCATTGACTGACAAGATTTAATAATTTTATCATTGACTGATTTAATACTTTTCTGCTGTCTTGTACACATTTAATGGTGTAAACATCCTCTCAGAAATCCTACTCTCTCTAGATGCAAATATAATATTTCATTCTCTTACTTTGTACTTCAGCAGAAATTGTCGGTCATGAAAACAATTTTACACAGAAGGAGTGTAGATATGGATGGATGTCAAATTACACAATGGATCTAAAACTTTACACACTATTGTTAAATTTGCAGATTTTTGTGTTGTAAAGATAAATAATGTCAGATCCTTTTCTACCTTTAATGTTATATAGCAACCAAACAAATTAAAGTATAAAAACAAATAATTTTATTTGAAAAAAGACAAAACCTTACAATAAGCTGGCTGAATGTGTATACTCTTTTATAATGGAGAATATGACTGTGGCCATAATTAACCAATCACACTCCAACTCATGTTTAAAAATAATTAATGTACCATGTCATACCAATTTCATCAATGACGTGATTCTAATTACCCTAGAAAAAAAGGATCAGCTGACCAAGTGCTGAAGCCATGGTCCACAAAAAGTGTACAAAGCATGTACAGGATCTCATTATCGAAAGGTATCAATCAGGGAGGATTGAATTTCCAAAATATTAGACATACTATGAAACACTGTGAAGACCACCATCATCAAGTGGAGAAAATGAGGCACCACAGGGAAATTACCAAGAGCAGTACATCCCTTCAAAATTTTTGAAAAGACAAGAAAAACCATAATGGGAGGCTGCCAAGAGTTCAAGTTCAAGTGGCTTTATTGTCATTTCAACCATATACAGGTGATGCAGTACATAGTGAAATGAGACAACATTTCTCCAGGACCAAGGTGCTACATAAAAGACAACACAGAAGTACTAAGGTGCACGTGTGCACCAGAAGACAACATAAGCCAACAAATTGCATTTGTGCAAACGTGCAAAAATAGCAAAGACAACAAAGTGCAGGTGTGCAAATACTGCAAACAGTGCAAACAGTGCAGACATCACAAGACAAGACAGTGCTAATCCAAATCTAATGTGCAAAAATGGTAGATGAATATACATTTGTGTGCATGTGTGTCAGTCCAGTCCCTGAGTGTTCAGGAGTCTGGTGGCTTGGGGGAAGAAACTGTTACACAGTCTGGCAGTGACGGCCCAAATGCTTCGGTACCTCTTGCCAGATGGCAGAAGGGTGAAGAGTGTGTGTGAGGGGTGTGTGGGTTCTTCCACAATGCTGGTGGCTTTGTGGCTGCAACGTGTGTGGTGAATGTCTGTGATGGAGGGAAGAAAGACTCCGATCTTCTCAGCTGTTCTCACTATCCGCTGTAGGGTCTTGCGGTCCGATATGGTGCAGTTTCCATGCCAGACAGTGATGCAGCTGTTCAGAATGCTCAACAGTTCTTCTGTAGAAGGTGGTGAGGATGGGTGGTGGGAGAGGGGCTGTCCTTGCAGCCTTCGCAGGAAGTAGAGACACTACTTTCTTTGCTATGGAGCTGGTGTTGAGGGACCAGGAGAGGTTCTCCACCAGGTGAACACCAAGGAATATGGTGCTCTTGACATTTTACATTTACATTTGTCATTTGGCTGACGCCCTTATCCAGAGCGACTTACATACATCTTATTTTATACATGTGAGCAGTGAAGGGCCTTGCTCACAGGCCCAGCAGTAGCAGCTTGGCAGTGCTGGGATTTGAACTCACGACCTTGATGTTCTCCACAGAGGATCCTTCAATGTTGGGTGGGGAGTGGTTGCTGAGTAGTGGACTGAGCACACAGCCCTCGGGGTAGCCAGATGTAGGGTGGTGGCAATGATGTCATCCGTAGACCGGTTGGGGCGGTAGGAGAACTGCAGGGGGTCCAGTGAGGGAGGCAGCAGGGTCTTGATGTGCCTCATGACGAGCCTCTCGAAGCACTTCATCA
>JAQMYM010005004.1:0-11532 GCA_030014255.1 Parauchenoglanis ngamensis
TGGATTGATATATGGGTGACCAATATGAATGACCGTCATGTTTAATTGTGGATGGTAGCCTATAACAACCTTCACATATCCATAAATAATAAGTGAATGGACCTTGTAGCTGTTTAGTGATAGTGTTAGAAAAAAATCTGAAAATTGAACTGAACTTGATTAACTGAGAAAGAAACTTGATGCATAACTAAACGTAATAGGATGTATGTAAGCTGCAGTGTTTGTGTCTATGCTGATAAATTGAAAAAAATGTTGATCTCCCTTTGATAATTGATATTAAAATCTGTTCAATCGCTTATCATCTTGTATCGTTTTCTTGCCTAGATTTTGAAGCCATCTCATATTTCTTTTGATTATGGCCGTCGAGTTGATCATCGGAACTGAAAGTAACTTGTAATGTGTTGAAGGAAAGTGTGTAATACTCATGCATGCATTTATACCATTCAGCAACCCACAGACAAAACATGTCCCTGCGTGTATGTCCCAAAGTGCCTTATTCTCTTTGTTCAAATGATTTATTCAGTGATTATTATGCTTTATTCAGTGATTTTGTAGCTGCATTTTTTTATTATTAAAGAATGGCATAGCACTGTCGCCTCACAGCAAGAAGGTCCTGGGTTCGATCCCCGGGTCACCCAGGGTGCCTTTCTGTGCGGGGTTTGCATGTTCTCCCCGTGAATGTGTGGGTTTCCTCCGGGTGCTCCGGTTTCCTCCCACAGTCCAAAGACATGCAGATTAGGTCAACCAGCTATTCTAAATTGCCCATAGGTGTGAATGCGAGCATGTGTGGCTGTTTGTCTGTGTTGACCCTGTGGTGGACTGGCGACCTGCCCAGGGTGTACCTCACCTCTCGCCTGAAAAGTTTGCGGCGATTGGCTCCAGCTTCCCCCGCGACCTAGACGGATAAAGCGGTATAGATAATGGATGGATGGAAACCAACTGAATAATCAAGGAAGGATTATTTAACACCCTAAAAATAATAAAATCTAAAAATAATTATAAAAAAAAAACCAAATCTGTAGTTCAGGCCTAAATAAGAACAATATACTACATGCACATGTGCACTTCATGAGTCTCACATCACCACTCTGGCCACAAGTGAAAACATATATAATCTTACAGTTAATAATGCATTATTATGGCCTCTGGTGAAAAAAATGCATTCACTGGGTGGAAAGCTCCTTTTTTGTCTTTAAATCAGAAAAGAGGAGCAACACCACAGTGCAGTTCAAGCTCTGCCTTCCTGCAAATGTGTCATATAAATAAAAATGAAAAGAGTCCAAAGGTCAATTATTGACAGTGTTGTCATTGGGGATTTGACTCAAGTGCTAACTGTTTAGTATATAGTATTCATAAGGCTTTTAAATGATTTCTTGTCTTTTACATGAATTCTGTGGAATTATGAGACTTAGTCCTCAATCTCTTTTCTCACAGAATATAGTTGTCTCACTAGAACTTGTAAATGGAGCAGATATAAATCACAGTTGTGTTTAATTTGGGTTAGTTCATGAGTGAAACTGAAAGGTCAGTGACATTTCAGGGCAATGCACTGGCAGGAGATTTACCCACTATATAATTACACTCTATCTCAAATATGGAAGTTGTGCTGACACTGTATGTCATGGAAAACAAATGTTCCCTCACTGCTAGCCTCGCTGCCATCTGTTCACAGAACTGTCTCAGTCACTATCTCACTAAGCAAATCTTTCAAAGGCTGCCAACACAATGGTTGGAATTATATATGTATATCAGCATATGACACATTAAAGTTTAGAACATATAGTTGAATGTTAAAAGCTGAGGGTAAGAAATAACATGATTGACACGTGACATAATAAACATAAAAATACACAGATGGATTACTAAAGTCTAAAACGTTTGGTGTAAAAAGAAGTTAAGCAAAGTTATTAATCCTGTAGCATTGACAAATGTAAGAAACACAAGACTGTAATAGACTATATACTATATATATTAGGGGTATGACAGTATATTTACAATATTTGTTTATTTGCTTACAACATCCACTGCATCAAAATACTGAGCCAGTTTTCTCTTCAATAATATATAATAAACAGCTTGCATATTTGGCCCATATATTGCTATTATCTGGTACTTTCAGCCAAAATATGGAATGGTTGCGTATGCTTGGGGGAAATTTGAATGCTATATGTTATTTTGTACCTTCTAAATTGGTGAAAAAACATAGTGATCAGAATTCTCTTCAGGATCACCTTGAACAGATAACACCTGCACCTGCACCTTGTGCAGATAACATCGCACAGGTGTGGAACACATGTGTTGTTGATATGACATGCCATAGAAAGTGTTTACAGGTGGGCTGGGTTTGGTTGACTGTTAGAGAAAACCTACTCTAGCCTTATGCTGAGAGTGGAACTCATACAGAGGCCTGGGGGATGTCTATTATTTTACAACTGTCCACTCCCTAATTTCATTTTTGAAAACTGTAGGTCATTCATTCAGGGGAGTTGTTGTGTGAGTTTTTTCCCCCAAATACTTTCCAAAAGTCCAAAAGGGGAAAAAACCTCAGACAAAAACAGATTGACTTTTTATTGCCAGAGAAAACAAAAGGTGGATAAACTGTTTATTACTACACTTCATCCACATTTGCACTAGCGAATTAGAAATAATGTGGGTTTTTTTATGCACTGACAATATGGTAGCACTGATGCAGTGTTGTGTTGTCAGTTTAGCATATCTAATCATTTCTGATACATACAGTATATAGCCAACAGTATGTGGACACCAATGAATATATGTTTTCCTAATGTATACCTCCACACATTTAATGTTACCATACTTTTTTAGCAAGTTGATCGAAGATGGGCAGCTTGGCAGTAGCATGTAGCAGCCACTCCGGATCCGAAATGGTGCTATTTTGTTTCTTGGCGCGACTCCTACGGCATAAGGACACTGAAATAAACGGTGTTCATGTCTACCTACACCAAACATTGCTACACATTAAGGAAAAATCAAAAACTGACCAGCAGGATGACCTGTTGGAGAAGTTATGCGTCCTCAGGTTGCTGTGGAAACTAGACCTCCAGTCCTCGGCATCGCCTGATACCAGCGGCCGGGGGAGGGTCCGCCGTAAGTGGTGTGCAAGGAAGCAGAAGTGCAGCAAACAGGTGGGGGTCCATGCTAGGCTAAGAGCTAATCCCACCCGGCTGGCTCTTCCATCCATTCTGCTCTCTAACATCTGTTACCTGGACAATAAACTGGACTACATCCGACTTTGCAGGAATACCCAGCGCGAGTTTAGGAATTGCTACATATTTGTTTTCACAGAGACATGGCTCAGCGACAGAGTTCCAGATGCCGCCATTCAGCTAGATGGGCTAACTGCATTTCGTGCCGACAGAAAAGTAGCTCTGTGCGGTAAGACTCGCAGTGGTGGCTTGTATGTTTACATCAACACAGAATGGAGCAAGAACTCTGCGCTAGTTTCTAGTTACTGCTCATCATTTGTGGAGTTTGTGACTGTTAGATGCAGACCATTTTATTTACCACGGGAATTCTCTGCCATGCTCATTGTCGGTGTGTACATTCAGCCCAGCACTAATGCTAAAGAGGTGCTCTGTGAGCTGTACAGGTGTCTTAGCGAGGTGCAGAATGCACACCCCGATGGACTGTTTATTGTTGCCGGAGATTTCAACCATGCAAATCTCTAGTCAGTGCTCCCGAAATTCCATCAACATGTGGACTTTGCAGCGAGAGGGACAAATGCGCTGGATCTTGTTTACGCACACATTCTTATGCTATGAATAAGATGCTATATTATGCTAATGCCAGCATACAGACCGCTCATCGGACACACCAAACCGGTTCTGAAGCGGGTAAGAACCTGGCCAGCAGGAGCCATCTCTGCTCTTCAGGATTGTTTTAAGCACACTGACTGGCATTGTAGAGTTTTAGGAAAAAGCTTTTAGCAATGTATGCATTATTAGATACAATTCAATGACATATATGGTCACGTGTAACAACTGCATGTAGGCTTTAAAGGCAGCTCTAATATTTTGAACAGGTGGGGAACACACACACACACACACACACACACACAACACAGAAGACATACTTAGTGACATCATAAATACTTAGAAAAGTGATAATGAGTAAGAACATATTTTCTATGTGTTATCTTTGTCGGGCAATTAATTAATAATGGATACCAAGCATAAATTAGAAGGTAATAACTAGTTTTAATGATGGCTACACTAGATAGTTCAGGTAGGCAAACTTAGAGTGTTAGGAACATATTGGTGGATGTCAGATAGGGGTCGACGAGGTCAAGAAATGTACACGTCATCAATTTGTCAACTTGTTGCTAAATTTGTGAATGGCTTTCTGTATATAACAGTTAAGTTGGAACAGTGTTTCAGAACGCTCTGTAGAACTTCTCAGCTTTTATTGTTTCAATAAAGGCCTAATTTTTCTGCACTCCTTGGGTACGTAAGCTGTTTATTTAAGAGTTCCCATGACATCCCCCTCAGGTTTAATGGCGGCGACCCCCGTGCAGCTGTGCACACTAATGGCATTATTTTAAAGGTGCGCTATATAGGATTTCTACTTTCTAGCGGTGAGGTTGTAGATTTGCAGCTCCATGGCATAATTTTGTTTGGATTGCTCAGCAAGCTATTTCTTTTAGGTTACAGAAAGCTACATAGACAATATGGTCAAAAGTATGTGAATGCCTGACCATGACACCTACATTTCTGCATTTCTCAAATTTTTTTGCCCGAAAGTTGGAGGCACACGTTTGTTTATAATGTCTAAGAAAACTGTAGTATTGCAGTTTCCCTTTACTAGAACTAAGAGGCCCAAACCTGTTCCAGCATGACAATGCCCCTGTGCACAAAGCCAGCTCCATGAAGACATGGAGTGGAAAAAGTTGAGTGGAGCCCTGACTTGAACCCCCTCAACATCTTTGTTATGAGCTGGAACATCCACTGTACCTCAGGACTTCTCACTCAACATTAGTGCCTGACCAGATTAATGCTCTTGTGGCTGAATGAGCACAAATCCCCACAGGCTGTTTAATGTCTAGAGGGGAGACTTTCCTGAGGAGCAGAGGCTTTTAGAACAGCCAAAGGGGGGAGCGACTCCAAAGGATGTTCATGCCCCTGTGGATGTCATGGTCAAGTTTCTACATGTTTTGGACATACGGTCTATTTACAGCAAACTACAAGTTCTTTATCTGCAAAGCAAAATGTGAAGGGGACTAAGGCCACTATGTTCTCACAATGCCATCAAAGATACTATAAATGAACCCCAAAAAAACCTGGAGGTGGTCTGAGTTTGGTTTTCTTGTTTATTTGTTGTGTTCACATTTGCGGACAAAGTGCTGAAACATCAATGCGAAATCACTTGGAAAATTTAACTGGGCCCTTAAATCATACGTGCACAAGTTATTCATGCTGTGTGACCATTAAAAACGGCCAAGTTTGAAAATAACTGTATGTGAAAACACCCTTAGTGTGTCACATATTTCTTTATGGATAAATCTACACTTGTCTGTTCAGAAAAAAGTCACACACACTAATATTTCGTTGGACCGCCTTTAGCTTTGATTACGGCACGCATTCGCTGTGACATCGTTTCGATGAGGTTCTGCAATGTTCACTACATTTATTCACGCCCAGAGTTGCATTTTTCACCAAGATCTTGTAGAGATGATGGGACAGATGGAGAAATTCACTGATGGAATAACCTTGTCATTCAGTAATATTCAGGTAGTCAGCTGAACTCATTATTTGGGCACATAACGTTGCTGACCCTCGACCTGACCAACTGCAGCAACCCCAGATCATAGCACTGCCCCCTCAGGCTTGTACGGTAGGCACTAGGCATGATGGCTGCATCATTTCATGTGCCTCTCTTCTTACCCTGATGTGCCCATCACTCTGTAACAGGGTAAATCTGGACTCATCAGACCACTTGACCTTCTTCCATTGCTCCAGAGTCCAATCTTTATGCTCCCTAGCAAATTGAAGCCTTTTTTTTCCGATTAGCCTCACTGATCAGTGGTTATCTTAAGGCTAGACAGCTGTTTAGTCCCAATCCTTTGAGGTCCCTTCGCATTGGGCATGAAGAAATGCTCTTACTGTCACTGTTGAACATGTTGAACATCATCAGCTGTTGGTTTTTTTACGATTTGATTTCACCAAACATTTCAGTGATCGCCGATCACGATCATTCAAGATTCATTTCTTCCGTGAAGATGATGGTTCCCCACTATCCTTCTAGTTTTTAATAATGTGTTGGACAGTTCTTAACCCAATTTTTGTAGATTAAGCAATCTCCTTAGAAGTTTTCTTTGATTGATGCATGCCAATAATTTGACCCTTCTGAAACCGGTTAACATCTTTTCCATGACCACAGGATATGTCTTCCGACATGGTTGATTGAGAAAGAAGAAGCTACTCACTGCATCAGTCAGGGTTAAATAACTTGTTGCCAGCTGAAACAATCATCCATGCAGTAATTATCCAATGGGAGGCTCTTACTTATTTGCTTTGTTAAATACAGGTGGTGTCCTTTTTTTTTTGACAGACACTGTATAAAGTACATAAAGATATATTGATGTTTAATAGCATGCTAAGTTTGAGTGTCTGTGTGTGTGCGTGTGAGAATCTTACCAGCGAAAAAATGTTTGTTGATAGCGTGTGAATGGGCTCCTCGGGCCGTCCACTGTGAAGACACATAATCACACCATAAGTACAGCATGAAGCATAAATAATACCCAAATACTTGATTCAGATTATTCTGGGAAAATTCAGCACAATCCTATTTTGTGTATTATGTAATCTAATAGTTGTTATAAACTCACATTTCTGCAAAAATGCAGAAGCAATTAAAAGAGGTGTTATCACTCACTGACTGAACCCGTCATTGAAAATCGCATACACAGATGTCACACAACATCTGCACACTTGGTGACAGTGAACAGACAAAACAT
This sequence comes from Parauchenoglanis ngamensis, assembly GCA_030014255.1. Lineage (NCBI taxonomy): Eukaryota > Metazoa > Chordata > Actinopteri > Siluriformes > Auchenoglanididae > Parauchenoglanis > Parauchenoglanis ngamensis. Next base: position 6,974 of record JAQMYM010005004.1, read on the forward strand.
GCAGGAGCAAAGCAATAATTCTGACTTATCCATCAAATCCGCAAAGAGACCTGACCACAGCCCCACAGATCACCTTTGGGATGACCTGGGATGGAGATTGTGAGCTCGGCCTTCTCGTCCAACATCAGTGCCTGAACTCATAAATGCACTACAGAATAAATGAGCACAAAGTCCCACAGAAACTCTCCAAAATCTTGTGAAAAGCCTTCCAAGAATACTAAAAGATGTTATAGTTGCAAAGGGGGGACCAACTCCAAAATAAAAGCTATGAATTTGAGTGCATTGTCATTAAAGTCCATAATCGTGCAATGGTCAGGTATACCAATAAGTTTGTCCATATAGTGTATCTTCCCCAATTTTTTTCCAATGATAAATGTACTTCATAGGGGATATTTAATGATAGTTAAAAGGATGTGTTACAGGAGCTGATTGACAGTTCTTTGCAGGTTTTTTGTACATGGATCATTTTAATGTGAAATTAGCTTGTCAATTAGATAGCTAGTCGCTACATAATCTTAGCATACTAATTAAGAGGCAAGATTAGCTAGCAACTCCTTTTTAAATGACATGCACCAGCAGTTAGCTGACTGTAAAACTGCTACTAATAATAAACAAGTATACCACATCAGGTTAAAAGCATTGTCATAGTAGAATGGATTCTGCAGAATTTATTTATGACTGAGTTAGTGAGTTCCAGCACAGGTATAGCCTATCTTGCACAGTAACAAAGGTTTATAATTTAAAACCTCAAGAGAATAAGTTTGTATTTAAATATGATGTACCTGTAGGTGGCAACTGTTGGTCAAATGGGTCTTCACAGTATTTAAGGTTCTCATGACTAAGAACAAGAAATAAACAGAAGCAGTTATAACATTGTGGTTTTTATATTGTGATCAAAGTTTCTATCTAAAATGGCAATGAGACTAAACTAAATTTTATATAAAGCATGTAAAGGTGTATTAGAGTCTAATAGCATAATAAGTTTGAGTGTTTGTGTATGTGAGTGTGAGAATCTTACGAACGAAAAGGTGTTTGTTGTGTGCGTGTGAATGGGCTCCTCACTCCGTCCACTATGAAGACACATAAGTACACCATAGGATACAGCATACAGGATAAATAAAACCTAAATACTCAATTCAGAGCAAAGAAGTAGGGGCCTTAAATACAGCATAATCCTAATTTGTGTATTATGTAATTTAGTATTTGTAAACTACTCACATTTCTGCAAGAATGCAGAAGGAATTAAAAAAGGCATTATCACTCACTGACTGAGCCTGTCACTGAAACTCACATTCACAGATTTCACACAACATCTGGCCCTAGCTGACAATGAATGTACAAAACATAGAGCAGCAAAGAAATAAAGGTGAAGAAGAAGATTAGCAAGGATGAATTTAATGGTGCATTTGTCTTACACAAGGACTGTGCAATGTCCGTGGATTGACATCCTAATAGGAATGGAAACGTGATACCTAATTGTCTCTGAGGCATTCTGGTTGCATAAACATTTCTAACTAGGTCATTAATAAATGGAAAACAAGCTAAATTTTGTTACGTATGCACAGTGAAGTCTTGATGCATTCCCAGTTGCAGTTTTATTTACAGTGAATATAATCAAATATTAAAGCAGGCACTTCTTCAGAAACATGAAAAATTAAAGAAACAAAAATACAAGAACTGAATATAACCCGGCTAGACAGTCTGAAATGACAATGACATTAAACATAAGCAACCAAATCACTACCTACATTAACTTCCTGAAAGCGTCCATGAGCAGTCTCTAAATAGTGCTCATAATGAGGCTAAATGCCACTAAGATGGGATAACTTAGGCTGCCCACATAATACTGTGCTGCAGCTTGTGACATGAAATTTTCCAGTGAGTCCTGCTCCAGAAATGCCAAAGCCACTGCTTGGCCAGGCTGTGCGGCACAGGCATTGGAGGGAATTCCATGACAGATCCCCCTCCCAAAGGTGCTACTCCAGGATCAGCCACCAAGGCCCCACACTGGCAGACCTGGACCCATGGGCTTAAGGATGACCCCAAATGTTGCCACCTAGGTCTTTGGTTTGAGTAGAGGCATAGACCTGGATGCAGGCATGGGTTTGGGCATGGATTCAAGCATGAGCATGGATTTAGGTATAGACATGGACATTCCAAGGGACTCAGGCTTGGGCAGGGACCTTTGGAGGGACTTGGACAGGGATTCGGGCAAGGGCTTGGGCATGAACTCTGGCATGGGTATGGCAGTCTTGCAGAATACAGCAAGGAGAGTAACTATGGCCTCCTCGAAGTCAGGAGCTAGAGCGATGATATAGGCCTTACAGCCAGAAGGCAGGGTGACAAAGTTGTACTCAGAACCAGGAGGTGCAGCGACAAAGTAGTCCTCAAAGTGAGGAAGTGGAGCAATGATCAGGAGTCAGAAGGTGGGGCAAGCTCTGGTTAGCAGGCCACCTTGTCAGCCTCTTGAGAGAGATCTGGAGTGCAGACCACTGTGTCTGCATCTGGAAGGAACGCCACATGGACTGCAACCCCCCCCCCAATAAAAACAAATAAAACAAAATCAAATAGTGTTTTTTTCCTTCCTGATGACCTGGTAGCGCCATTTAAGAATCTTCCCAGAGCGACTGGAGTTTCTGAGGTGTGTGTGTTCAATTATAAGTAAATATTCGGCCCATTGGTGAGCCTTACTAGTATTATATAGCATTTATCCAGACATTATGAAGTCTGGGTGCCTTCACAGGTGCAGTTTTATTTACAGTGTAATATAAACAAACACTAATGTAGGCACTCCATCAGAAACATGAACATTTACAAAAACAACAAAAAAACAAGAACCGAATATAACCTGGCTAGGCAACGCCCAACATCATTGTAACATCAAACAAAAGCAATGAAAACATTATATACCATAACTTGCTCCAAAGCATCTGCGAGTAGTCTCTGTGCTACCTGTGACATGATGTTTTCCTGCTCTGGAAATGCAGAAGCCACTGCTTAACCAGGCTTCATGGCACAGGGAATGGACGGGAATTCCATGACAAATTTACATTCTATTACACTTACTGTCGCGACTCTGTCCCTCTACGCTGCACGGCAGGCTCGTGTGCTCTCGCAGCCTCCGTCGCGCTCAGCGCGGAAGCGTCACTTCCGCATCATGCTGCGAACTACACGGAACTACAACTCTTGTGCGCATGCTCTCCCAGCGAGGTTTCGTGACCGAGTGAATTCCGGTGTCTCCAATCGCTGACAATCAGCGGCGTATTTAAGGACGCCCGTTTGCGCTTCGGATTTGTGGAAGCATTGCGTTTCATCACGCCACGCTGGCCGAACCCTGGATTATTGTGTCTGCTCTCCGTGCCTGATTCCCGTGCTGGATTTACTGGTTATGGACTTTTGCCTGGACTTCCTCTCTCGTGATTTGGATTATTCCTGAAGCTCTGATTGCTTATCGTTTGTACTTATTTCCGTGCCTGCATTTCCCGTGTTTGTTTTCCCGCGTTCTGTGCCGGACTTCTGAGCCTGAGTTTCTCGTGTTTGTTTTCTCGTGTTCTAACTTCTGCCTGGACAATCACCCTCGTGTTTTGGGTTATCTGTTTATGCTCCGTTTGTGGCTCGCTCGACCCGGTTTTGTTCTGAGGAGTTGTCTGCCTGTTTCGTGGGTGTGCAAAGCCATTAAAATATATTATGAGTTTGACCAAACCGCCCTCTCACCTGCGTGTGCGTCCCAAACATCCCGGCCAACGTGACAATTATATAAAGTAAAGAAACTACTTCAACATTAAGTAATATCTTGTTTAGATTAAAAAAAAAACTAACAAAAAACCTTATTATTATTTATTATTATTATTATTATTATTATTATTACTATATACAGCTTTGTAGTTCACCCTACCTACAACACACACACACCAGCTGTATCACTCCAGTGCACACTCAGGTCCTTTGTACTCTTGAGTTGTTAGACACAGCTACATTCCAACCAGCTATGAGCTGAATAATCATCTTCCACCCAGTCGTATAACTCACACTGCAGTATGTTACATTTACAAACATGACAGAGGAAAAGACAATGATGAGGATCATTATAATCATTTACTGTTTGCAGCAACAGATTGCAGAGACATAGCCATGAAATGACCATTTTAAAGGAAATTATTTACCGTATATGACAGAGGTGCTCAATTTTATCTGGAAAGGGCTGTTGTGGGTTTCATTACAACCAAGCTGGTTGTGTAGCTGAAGCTGGAATTGGCTCTATTGCTGGAACAGACTTTGTGACTAGAATGGCCTCTGAGGTTGTTGAGGCTGGAGCTGGCTCATAGACTGCGGAAGGTGTATCTGGCTCAGAGACTGTGGAAGTTGAAGCTGGAAATGACTTGAACAGGTGCAGGCTCTGCAGCTGGCTCTGAGACTGTGGCTGGAGCAGACTCTGGCTCGGTGACTGTAAATGGCTGGGAGGAGTCTTAAATAGGCTTTGATACTTGAACAGGAATGGAATGTGATTTGGGAACAGGCTCTGTGGCTTGAACTGGAACAAGCTCTGTGGATTGAGCTGG
>JAQMYM010005005.1:0-11525 GCA_030014255.1 Parauchenoglanis ngamensis
GGGTGTGTGTGTGTGTGGGTGTGTGCGTGTGTGTGTGTGTGTGCGTGTGTGAGCGTGTGTGTGTGTGTGTGTGTGTGTGAGAGCGTGTGCGTGTGTGTGTGTGTGTGTGTGTGTGAGCGCGTGTTCACATGTATGTACTTATTCTAATAAAAGCCGTACTTAAAGATCCGGTTGGTCCTAATTTTCCTTATTTTATTCTTGAACTGAAGCTTCAAGGTAAAAAAGTGAACAGAAAGTTTCTCCCAGAACGGAAATCGCTCCCGGTTTGGCATCGTGTAAACGCCACGCCCTAAAATCTGTTTGCCGACAAACTGAAGTTGATACCTTCGGTTATGGTTGTGGCTTGTTGCCGCATTTAAAGGTGCGGTCATTCGTTTTGTGGAAAGACTGCTCCGCCCCCAAATTCATGGCCACGCATCGCCAAGGCAACGACGCCAACAATACACCCCCATCTCCCCTCCCCCTCTCCTGTGATTAGCTGGAACACGCCCCCTGTCGCTGATTGGCTGGAGTAATGTTGCGTGTCTCTGTCTGAGCCTCTTTCTTAGTAATTTCCCAGCGCAAATCTACAAATAAATAAATAAATTAATAAATAAATAGCTGTTGTTGGTAAGCTTCCTGCTGATTCCTTTCCTGAATTAATCGGTAACACCGTAGCCATAAAATAAAATCTTACAAATAACAGCAAGCACGCTGTGACTTCCTGCGCTGTATGTAATCCCTCGATACCTTTCTAATCTACGATCTCCACCTTCATCATTAGGCCACGCCTCCTTCTGTCCTTCCCTCCTCCTGTGCGCCCTGCTGGCTGGTCTGAAGTGACACCAAAATATGTGGTTCAGGTTCGAATACTTGGAGCTCTGTGTGGAGATACCGTGCGTTGTTTATAGATCTATTATAGCGCGCTATACAGAGTCAGGAAGAACAAACACGTGACCGAACACACCAACAAACGTGACCGAGACGAGCGCGTGATGATTAAAAGGCATGCCGTTTGCACGATGCTGAGCCTGAGGCATGCAGGCAGAGAAGATCTGCCCTGTTCAGCAATGCTGCCAAATGTGTGTGTGTGTGTGTGTGTGTGTGTGTGTGTGAAAGGTTGTAGAAATCTGTGCCTCAGGAAATAAAGACAATAAGAGGAAGAGTGTGAGGGGAAAAAATTCATAACGTGAACACACTGGAAAATAAGTGTGCGCTGGGGATAAGCCAGCTTTCTCTGAAAGATAAGAAGCGTCAATAACGTCCTAAAAAACCTGGGACGTTTTTAAACTTTCCACGTCGGCGTTTCGGCCGACACCGGCGACTCGTCACATAAAGACTCCTCATTCAAGGTTGCTCGGAATCTGAGCAGGACGAGCCGACCCTGCGAGACACGCGGCTAAAAGTAGAAACCCCCGCTCTGAACGCGAGCCGGAATCCCGAGAGCCGAGGGCCGGAACGTCGACCCTGAGCAGGACTCGGAAGCGCGCATGATCTCTGATTACACCAATCGGCTTAGCCGACGTGACGGAAAGCTGCCGGAAAAGAACCGGCTGCACCGACCTGCCTGAAGCTGAATTCAATTCGACACAGCCGGAGAGAGTCGTTCCCACCTTCCGGGACGATGTACAGACGCACGCGGCATCGCTTTACTCATGCGGATCTCAGATCAGTCCTGAGGAGCAGCGCATCAGCTCACAGAGATAAAGGTCGAGAGCTCTAGTTAATGTTCACATCGAGCAGGAGGGAAACGGCACCTGGGTGACTTTGCCCGTGGCACGGCGTCTCCGAAACCGCCGAGCTTGGAGTTTCACGTACAGCAGTCTCTAGGGCTGTGCAAAGAAAAAAAAAAGAAATGGTTTTTTTTTTATTAATGAGAGGTCAGAGTCAGAACGGTTTAACTCACAGGAAGGCAAATGTGACTCGGATAATCACTCTGTACAACCGTGGTGAACAGATAAGCATCTCAAAACCAAAACAGAAAAGTGACGTGAAATTGTACGTGTTTCCATGGATCTGCTTAATGCGGAACTTCAAAGGAAAGAAAAAAAAAAACACATGGATTTTGAAAAGTCGCTAATGCGCTCGAATGAGGTGTTGTTTTCGGACTCGATAGAGCGAGATCTCGCAAAACTGCAATGGAAACATGTCAGTCACATGACCCGCAAATCACCGTGCCAACAATTATCGGGTCTTGGAGATCCGTCGCCATGTTTATTCGGAACGACTACCGCGAGAGGAGAAACCCAGCTTTAATCAGAACAGTGGAAGCACAGAGGAGTTCGGTCGAAATCTTTGTTTTAAAAAAAAAAAAAAAAAAAAAAAAAATTTATTTATATATTAAAAATTTATTAATTTATAAAAATAATTTATTTCATGCAACACTTTAGTGGAATCCCACCGCTCATGGACTGAATGCCTGCTACCAGCAATAGTAGGAGACGCATTCATCTCTACCCTTACTGTCCACTTTATTAGGAACACCTGTATAATCATGCACTTATCTAATCAGCCAATCACGAGGCAGCAGCACAAAAAAACAAAAACCAAACAAACCTCACTAGGATTCATTTATTTCCATTAGGGCTGTTAGCAATCAAACTGTACGTCAGGCTCGTTCTCTTTCATTTATTCTTAAAAAAAAAAAAAAACCCTCGCATTTAAATGACGAACACACCGCGTTCTGCTTTTAGCCTAAATTATGCAGCATTTTTCCTTTTTTTTAAAAAATAATTATTAATATAACTCTCTAGCTTGCATTTGCAAAATTAACGATAATCAATTGTGTCCAAAAAAAGTTCAGTTTAGTACTGCATTGCAAAAAAAAAAAAAAAATCAATAAATCAATTACAATTACAAATAATATGACAGAATTAAAATGATTCCTTTATATTTGGATTATATATTTAAAACGTGTTGATTAACGCTAGACCGATACCTGTTATTAGAACCTTTCAAGAGAAATCTTTCTCTTACCCTCCAAGCACACGCAGCATAAAAAGTAAAAAGTAAGTGCCCCCTCCTGCAGTCCCGGTGTGACAGACAGCAGACACTCGCTGGTCAAAGGGCTTTATAAGAGCGCAGCGCGAGAGAAAACGGTAATTACGCAAGCTGACCTGTTATTAAAGAACACGCTGTAATGTTAGAAATGAGCACTTTAGCTCAGCATGCTCGTGTGTAATAACAGAGTCGTGCTGGCGGTAATGAGCGAGTCGTTACACCGCACGATGTAGTCACTGATGGGGCGGGACGGTGAGGAATCGTGGTCGCACTTTGTCCCCTCGACCAAACACACGGCACCGGACGCAAACCAGACAAAGCAGAAAGGAAATGACAACAAACCCAGCTTCTGCACTTACGTCATGCTCTGTACGCCGGGCCTCGTTTCTCACGAAGGAGAACACATGTATTTATAAAGCAACAGACGTGCGCATCCTAGATCTTTTTGAACCGTGACATCACAGGGCAGAGTCACACACTCGGAGGAATGCGCTATCCACCCTCTTCCGCATACACGAGCTCACAGATAATACCCATGATTTGCCCTGATTGACAGGAGAATGACTGACTCAGTCACATGCACATGGAAAGTTTTGTCAGGATTTGGACTCATGACGCGGCGAATGCTTTCCCGTCACGCCACAGAGCTACTAAAGACTGAATAATGAAGCCTGACACCTTTTACGACCACCGAGAAACCTGCGCCTCCGCTATTAACATTCCAAGGAAAACCGTCCAAGAACTTTAGGAAGGAACTGCAAGAGGAACTGTGACTCAAGAAGGGGAAGCTTGTTTACAGGAGATGGTGGAATAAGGAGTGAAGGTCTGGGTGAAGGTCCCTGATGTTAGACGTCCATCAGAAAACAGGAAGGCGTTCACAGGGTGACCGAAATCTCTTCGATCAGGAGAACGGCGTCGTCTTAGATTATAATGAGCCACCAAGCAACTATGCTGGCGAAAATATTACGGTCCTTAAAGACATTTTCAACACGAATAACGTGCACCGACGTGTTTACATTGCGACCAAAAAAGTCCCATGAACATAAACATCTACACTAAGCAATAACACGAGAGTGAAATGGAGGGAAAATGAAACCACGTATATTTACATCCATGTCATTATGAGCAATAAACGCTCATTGCTTCTAGGCATAACAAAGCTTGGAACAAATACAGATCTGAACATAATCACCGTAAAAGTAACAAACAAGGCATTGTTTACAAAATACAGTGGAAAAAGATACGGGCCTAACACCGATGCCTGAGGAGCAACGCAAATGTCAAGCAATAAAACATGACGTGAACACTTTTCCCACGTCTTAAAGATTCTTTAAGAAATGTCATCGCTGATCATTTCACGCACACAAACCAGGCACTCGCTGTGGAGGATTTCATCACTGATAGTTTTGGTACCTGATTTGAGACAAATCTTACTAGGAATCGCTCGTCCTGTCGTCTCGCCGCATGAAGCAGAAGGTCGACAAACGCAACACCGATGTTTACCGTGCCTCGTTATCTGGAACGCTGATGCACAGGAAGCGGCTGAGGGTTAGCGTGCACACTTGATGTGTGGTGTGAATATCAGGTCAGCAAACCTGCTGCTGGAGATACGGTGGAAAAAAGTCTCAGGAAAATATCACTCGACCTCGGTTCTGTCCTGGCCGATCGGGTTTCTGAAAAACTTGAACTGAAATGTTTTTTCACCACAGTAAGTGAGAAGGTAAATTAATACCCTCAGAACATTAGTTTCACCTTAATAAACACGGATCACCACTCAAACGGACTCTACTATACCAGTAAACGGGCCAACAGATACGATTTATTTATTTATTTAACTTTTTTTAAATCCGAGATCTGCCACTTGTGACTTTTTTTTTTTTTTAATCCATGTTTATAACGTTAAGGTGGACATATTGCCATGTATAAAAAGAACACGTGTATATCAGCGTCATGAGGTAAAAAGAAAGCGGTCTGATTTTAAGCATTTAATTATAAAGACAGAATGCTGAGCCTGAGCCAGAACGGCCAATAAATCAGACATTTTAAACCGAATCAGATTATTCCACGTGTCAGCGGGTCATTCCGTGTGTCCGGAGTGTCATAACGTCCCTCCAACCCAGGACTGGAATAGCTAACCCTAACGCTAACCCTCACGCTAGTCCACACACCACAACAATTGTGAACTTCACACTCCAGAAATGTCCTTTGCTCTAATGAAGCCGTATGCGAACACCAAAGTGGGGAATCTCAACCAGTGTGGACAAACTGCAAAAATGCAGAGACGGAGCTAATTAAGTTGTCGATCTGTGTTTCTGATTTCAATTTGACTTGTGTTTCATCATCTAACTCTTCACAGGGTTTAACGAAACCTAAACCTGGATCAAATCTAAGCTCTAAAATTAAAAGCATAACCTAAAATTAATTCTACCCTGACAGAATTATCCATATCATGCAAACACAATTCAATAAGGTGATATTGTCAGGTTGTACATATTTAACAATTAGGTTTATCGTTTATCCAGATGACGGACAGCGTTCGCAGACACGATATGCATCACCTTGGGAAACTTCTACAGGTCAGTTTACAGAAGATAAACATACGGAGTAATCTTTCCATTTTCCAGCACATCAAAAATCATAAAGTCACCATTTGGGCCAAATCCCAAATGTGTAAAACTAACCCTGTGCGAATATGGCTTCAGCTGATTTGGAACACATGATACCGACTTCCTTACAGTTTAATCATCATTACAGCAACAGACAAAACAGTTAAAGATGGAAAATGATCAAACAAACAAGTGTACACCCAATACTGTATTTTTACCAAATCCTCTACAAAGTGCAAGAAAATGTGCCTAGTTAAAGTGCTTTAATCTCAATCTTTTCCAATAATATGAAACATTTTAATCCTGCATTACACTTTAAGACTGTCAGGGAGTGAAATTAGCCAGAAAGGTTAAAATAAGGCTATAAACGGTTATAAAGAGTGAGAGAAGAGATCCCAACAGTCCTGTATGATTATATACTGGACATGATGTTGTACCTGAATCCCAGCATCCAGGTCAGCATCACTGCTCCAGCTCATAGCACAGGTTAGCATCATTAGCTAATCAGGGCTCGAGTTCACCAGTAATCACACTTTTATTACTATTATACACTAACCTCAGAAAGGTTATAACATGATCTAATAGGCAGATGTCTAATCATCACCTAATCGCGATCAGATCAATAATCCAGCACAGGTGGATTATTATTGTTGTTGTTGTTATTATTATTATTATTATTATTATTATTATTATTATTATTATTGTATTTACTTACCTTCCGGTTTCCACAGAGTGCCCTGCTTCAGTTCCGGGATGTTTAACGAGTCCGAGAAGTGATCACGGTTTTAACGGAATCGGCTTTAAAGGTTCAGAGTGTGTGTGTTTTGGCTCTTTAGCTGCCACCTCGACCCATTCACAGCAGCAGACAGTGTGAGGACGGCTGCGCATGCGCAGTGAGCTTTAAACCAACGCCGCGACGTTCGGTTCGCCTCTTTCAGATGACGTCATCTCTTCACGCCGCCTCCGGAATGGTACAAGTGTAGGGTTGCCAGATAGCAAATAAATAATTACGCGGATTAACCCTAGCTAGCTAGAAAGCTATATGGACAACAATCTATCGAGATAGATGGATGGATGGATGGATGGATAGTGTTATAAATTATTTCCTAATAATAATAATTATACTGATTGTGATGTTAATGTTCTTAAAGAAAAATAAGTAAATAAAAAAGCACCCCTAAAATCACAATATTCTCCTCTGATGCAACTCTGTTCATTTTCAATCCATGTTTCTAGTCAAATGATTTAACTAAACTATTCAACAACTGAGAAAAGGGTGTTTTGTTAATAGTCCAGGAACTGAAGATCACCCATAAACATGTAAATATGTAGTAAATAAGTTTATATAAGGAATAAAACACACTGTGTGGTGCAGCATTAGGCAAAGGGGTGGTTTAGTGAAGCATGAAACCAAATTTGATTATTTTCCCACAGAAGTGCATCACAGAGTGTTTTATTCCTCTTCTACTTCAGTTCATAAAAGATGTAGCATACTCTTTATCCACTAATAGATACACACTATAATTAAACTAAATTGTTTAATGTGCATCAAACAAGTTTGTTATAGCACTTATAAACAGTTCCTGTGTTAGTTCCAAGTCCCTGCTGTTATACAAGATTTATCAACACCTGCTAACCAATCAGAATTGAGAACTCAGTGACACTGTGGTGTAAATACTATTTATTTGCTAATTTTATTGGCATAGTTCATCGTGCTGATCTAATTATGCTCATTTTTAACAATGTAGCTTAAAAGCATTTACGCTGATAATGTAATTTGAAGCTAATGTATGGCTATTGCAATTTGCCACTCTAATGAAACAGCCTAAAATAGTGATGCCCTGAAACAGTTTTTGCTTTAACTCTGGAAAAGATGAGTAATCACCTACATTTTTGAATTATTAGTTAACTTGTAAAAATGAATAGTTGTACAATCCTTAGTATACACAGATGAGCCGCAACATTAAAACCACTGACAGGTGAAGTGAATAACATTGATTATCTCATTACAACGGCACCTGTCGAGGGGTGGGATACATTAAGCAGCAAGTGAACAGTCTGAACAGTCAGTCTCAAAGGTGATGTGTTGGAAGCAGGAAAAAATGGCATGCATAAGGATCTGAGCAACGTTGACAAAGGCCAAATTGTGATTGCTAGAAGACTGCGTCAGTGCATCTCGTAAACAGAAGGTCTTGTGGGGTGTTCCTGGTATAAGTACCTACCAAAAGTGGTCCAAGAAAAGACAACCGGTGTACTGGTGACCGGGTCATGGTCGAGGTGCGTGTCTGGTCGAATCCCACAGAAGAGCTGCTGTAGCATGACTTGCTGAAAAAGTTAATGCTAGCTATGATAGAAAGGTGTTGGAACACACAGGGCATCACAGCTTACTGTGTATGGGGCTATGCATCTGCAGACCAGTCAGAGTGCCCATGCTGACCCCTGTACACTGCCAAAAGCACCTACAATGGGCATGTGGCATCAGAACTGGATCGTAGAGCAGTGGAGATAAGAAGGTGGCCTGGTCTGATGAATCACGCTTACTTTTACATGTTGTGGCTTGGCGGGTGCTTGTGTGGCCGAGATAGCAGCAGGATGCACTATGGGAAGAAGACAAGCTGCCAGAGGCAGTGTGATGCTCTGGGTAATGTTCTGCTGGGAAACATTGGGACCTGGCATGCATGTAGAGCTTACTTTGACACGTACCACCTACCTAAACATTGTAGCAGACCAAGTACACCTCTTCATGTCAGATTGTTCAGGAACGATTTGAGGAACATGACAAAGAGTTCAAGGTGTTGACTTTGCCTGCCAATTCCCAAGATCTCAATCGGTGGGATGTGCTGGACAAACAAGTTTGATCCACGGAGGCCTCACCTTGACACTAAGAGGACTTTAAGGCTCTGCTGTTAACGTCTTGGTGCCAGATGTCACAGCACACCTGGATAAGAGTTGTTTTGGTGGCACAAGAAGACCTACACAATATTAGGCAGGTGGTTTTAATGGTATGGCTGATGTTGCACACAACATTGCAAGGAATGTTTAATAATTTTTGTTCACCTCGTTTCCTTAAGGTGAAAGTGTGTATTTTTATGTAGGAACTGTCCTTAAGTCTGTCCTTATAGAGTCAGAGAGTTAAATTGTACATTTCTGGATGTTATTATGGATGTCAGTTAATGTCTCCTCAGATCTCCAGACAGACAGTTTAGGATTGATCCTGATGCTACGAGGCACGAAAACTAACCGCCGCCTCTTGGTTGTGAAAAGAAACATTTTGGTGCACAATTGTAGATTACACATTTACAGTGCAACACTTATAACTGTTAACTCCTAACATTTATGTTCAATGTTCTGTATAACCGTGTTTAGTTATAGTTTAGACCAGGTTCATGTTTCCAGCTCGAAAGCATGATTTATCCCAATCTGGCAACCCAAGCCCGGCTTCTCTGTAAACGTGTAATGTCTTCACCTGCAAAAAAATCATTAAAGTTTGACTTTTCTTGATAATAGGTGTACTAGGCTCTAGTTAAGGTAGTAAAGTTGCTCTAAGTGTGTGACTCTGATCCCCAATAAGCTATTAAAATGGCCTAGTGAGGTGTCTACTCTAATTAAAAGAGTCATGCACTATTATTTTAATTATAATTATTATAATTATAATAATTATTAATACATCCATTAATATCCTGATATCAGAAACATTAGCTAACAGCTAGTGGACCAATCCGAGACAGGTCAAAAGGAGTGTGAAATTGTTCATCATACTCAGTAACACCCAAGATGTTATTCATAAATAAGAGTTCGCTAGCTGGCCTGCAGGTTCTGAGCTACGTTTTTGGGTATCGCTTGATGTTGAAGTTTCTGCAGTCATGGACCACCTCAGCATAAACGTGATCGATGCTGTTTAATAGTGTATATTGTAATTTTGTTTATTAGAGTGATAGAACTTTTTTTTTTATTTACTCCTGAACATTCTACTATTCAAGTTGGCATTATTTAGAGGGCAACTTATTTTTAGGGTAATTGATGTTATTGAGAACTGGTTTGCCTTTCCACCAGTTAGAGCACCACCATAGAGCCATGCCATTTCGTCACTGTATACGTCTGTATACGTCTCTGCTTCTCATAATGAAGCTCTGGGTTTCCTTCTTCTTTGGATCAGGCAGACGAGACGCTGCACTAGCTGGTTTTTTTAAATAGCAGGCACAAAACTTTAGTTGGTCTTGCTGGTCACAATAATCCTGCCCCCAGCTCCTGACATAAGTGGTTCCTGGTTGTAGGCCAGCAAAGTATTGATGCTGCTCTCGAACCAGTTTTCATGGCTTTTTTCTTCAGCTGTTGAAAAAACAAAGAATTGGTTTGAGGTTAGGCACCGGCTCCAGACCTTGGTGGAAAAGTGGTATGTGTGGAGTTTCCTGTATCCATGGCGGTTTCCTAACAACCCCCCACCTCCCAAACAAAAAAATCCCTGTTGACTGGTAGATAAAATGCCCCTAGGTGTGAATGAGTATGTAAGTGTGTGTGTGCATGGTGAAAGAGTATTCCTGCCTCGCATCCACTACTCCCAGCACATGCTCAGATCCACCACCACCATGGTCAAAAGTGTATATATATTAAAGATTCAATAATAAACACAATCATTTTGACACTTGTGGGTTCATTTGTGGTGACTAAACTTGCTCCACTCATGCAGAGGGATCTCTGGTCCCCACCCTGAGAACCACTTGTATAGATGATCTTTCATTACATCGCAACCTGAGCTTGTAACATAATAAAAATAAGTCGCATTTGTATAAAAGTACCAAGAAAGTTTAAAATAAAAAATAAAGTGAGGCTAAATTTTAACCTAATAATCTGAGGTCAGGATTAAGTGGTGCAAAGCACAAATAAAAAAAAGGAAAACAAATCCTTAACTACCTTTTTATTTATCCCTAGTTGGCACAATTCTCACAATTGTGTGGTTTCTTTTCTAGTCTTTGCTGATCTTCAGGGGTTTATGTCCCTCAGGGGCAAACAAACCATACCAAAAGTTTAAGGTCCTCTGAATACATATCAAGCACTTGCTTTTAAACCTGGTCATTAACTGAAATGGTGTTTTTCTTAAAGATAATTCTTTAAGTCACAAGCAGAGCTTTCTAAAGTAGTAAAACTAATACAATTGAGTGTGTAGTGACCATATTGCTTTTGGTCACTACATACATATTACTTATTAAACATATAAACAGCTTATTTTATGCAAAATTAAAAAAGAAGACGAAAATGCACCATTTAAGTACAGAACCAAGTCAGCGTGCAGTCTACACTTGAGAGAACAACATGGAGAACTCTTGAACCGAGCCATCTGAAAGCATTCATGCGGTTCTGGACATCCAACTCTCAGACATGCAGGTTTCTCCTTTACAACAACAGGAGGATCCGGATATCTCTATCCACAGAGGCCACTCAGGCACTTGTTATGTCAAGGTTGAACTATTGTAACTTGCTCCTCTCAGATCTTGCACTACGTGCCATCCAAACAAATCCAGCAACTGCTCCCTCCGCTGACTCCATGCAGCTGCATGCTTCAGATTTAAAACACTGATGCTAGGCTACAAAACCAAAAAGTGACCAGCACCAACCTGAAGGCACTCATTAAACCCCGCTCCGCACCACATTCCCTTCGAACCTCTAGCACACCATTCATTTCCTTTAAAAACTACTAATCTGCAGAATGATGTATTTACTAAAGCGCTTCACTTAAAAAAAGAAAACGAAAACAAAAGCATTGCTAAAAGCATGACTTGGCTAAATGCTTTCACACAAACAATGTTTCTAGCAAGTATAAGAGAAGACGGGGCGGCACGGTGGTTAGCACTGGCGCCTCTCAGCCAGAAGGTTCTGGGTTCGATCCCCGGGTCACCCAGGGTGCCTTTCTGTGTGGAGTTTGCATGTTCTCCCCGTGCATGC